>CM077162.1:7890878-8181941 GCA_039583875.1 Platanthera guangdongensis | reverse complement strand
ACTTTCCCATTTTAAAGAAATGTATAATTAAGTACTTGGAAGACATTCCAACTTAGTATCAAAAGATCTTTTAATGATATTGGCATATACCAAAATTATATACCATATACTCAATCCTATATTTAAGTAATCACGAGCTAATTTATTCAAAAAGTTCCTCCAATGTTCTAGCAATCCATTTGTTTAGGCAAAAGTCTCATGTGAAGAGAAGGTCAATCTAAAGAAACAGTAGTGTATATCGGTAATGCAACAAGAATTGCATTGTTACTTTATTTAAATATTTTGTAGTTCACGTCGTCGCGCAAGTTTGTCATTTATTTCTCATGTATCAGTGTGTTTTGTATCGCACTTGCACAATCGTTCGTGCGACTTATTGGTGTGACTGATCAATAAGATCTTAAATAAATTAGTTCGTCAAATTAGGACTAGAGTTAATTTGGACAAGCAAGAAATGACATAATTAAAATACTAATTAATTATGAAATTAATATCCTAAGGTAATAATTTTATGTGATCTCAGAATTTTATCAAAACTCTTGGCA
This sequence comes from Platanthera guangdongensis, assembly GCA_039583875.1. Classification (NCBI taxonomy): domain Eukaryota; kingdom Viridiplantae; phylum Streptophyta; class Magnoliopsida; order Asparagales; family Orchidaceae; genus Platanthera; species Platanthera guangdongensis. Next base: position 8,181,399 of record CM077162.1, on the reverse strand, counting down.
TCCCCTTTTATTTCTCGTTTAATTCCTCTTAAGCCTTTCAATATCCCAAAACAGTCGGCCCTCCTAAAAACTTCCCCATTCAATGTTATTACAACAATTGGCTCCTTTATGTCAATTCCTTTTATTTTGTAACCCCAGCCTTGCCAATTAATTCCCTAATTCCTTTTATACTCCACGAGAAAGAAGAAAAGATGGGATAGAATTGAGAAACGGAGAAGCTAACTCTGTTTCCAGGTATTGCGCGCGTTAGCCTCACCGGTTTCACTTCCTGTCGCTAGTCGTTTGACCTCCTCGCTCTATCGACGCCTCCTGAGGCTTTCGTCGAACGCAGCGACCACCTCTGGGTCTGTTGCTCAACCCGTCAGCAGGTCCCGATCCTCCCTCCCCTCAGTTCCCAACTCTTCTGCCGCAGGTTCTCAGTTCCTGCTGCAGGTTCCCTGATACGGCCCAACAATCACCGCTGGAATCTTTCCCAACCATCTTTTTTGGCCACGTTTCTCCACCGGAATCCCGACAGACAGTCCCTGACGCCCTGGCTCTTGGCTGCGACCTTCCCAGGCCGAGACTCCCTCTACAGAGCCTCCCACAACTGTCCTAATCCAGGTTAGGAGTCTGCTGCTCTATTTCCCATCCCTTCATAGTCGCGACTCGTCATTTGCACACAAAGTGGGTATGAATCTTCCTCATCTTGCATCTCTTGCTCTATTTCCCATCCCTCGTTGTGACACTTGTAGATAAAACGAAATTATTGTTGAAGACGTGCAAGTGTTAGTCGCCTTATGTGGGTTTGCAAAATTTTTGATTTAATTTCCACATGTCAAAGCTCGAGATGTCGTGATTTCACCGCTAACTTTAATTAGCGCACAAAATTATCTTTTTAAAAATCAATTTCAGATTTCGGTATGCATCAATCAGCAACCCCAGGACAGGTAAGCATAGTGTTATTTGAGTTCTCAGAAAGGTTGAAATCCGACATGAAAATTGGAGAAATAGGTAACCCCCCCCCCCAACCCTCCCCAAAAAGGGATTGAGCAATCTACTATCAAGTAACCATGTAAGGGATTTCAGGCCCCTAGGGCGATGCCACATCTCTAAAGATCAAAGCAATGGTAGTCACTCAAGTTGAATACTCTCAAAGATATCTCCAATCAGGGTCATAGCAAGAAATTGCGTAGGAGTGCAATACTTGAGTGCAATGCCTTATATACATTTATTAGACCAACTATAAAGATGAATTATGAGCGCAGAAGCCATATAGAACATATGTACAAGATACTACTTTGAGTTGTTAATAGTTGTATGGCCATTGGAAATTTTCAGCCTATAAATACATGTATTAGCAAAGAGGTAGGATGTCATTTTGAGGCCTCGAAGTTCCCTAATCCTCCAAATGAATTGTAAATTTTGATTTTTGATGGGGATTTATTTACACTCCTATGCAATTTGAGGAGCCTCTAATACAAAAGTTCTCTCTTATCTCTCAATAACGTCCACTCAGCATGTCAAAATAAACAAGTTTTTTAAAGACATGATAGAAGTAGCATGTTGCATCCATTTACTTCACTAAACAATGATCAGAGCAGTACATCCCAAAAACATGTTGAGACTTGACCTTCCATGTCATGAGAAAGGTAATCAACTCATCTTTGAAAACACAACTAGTCTAAATGCTAATAACTAAAGTAGATTGCAAGAAAAATACATACATTCGTAAAGAGGCACAAAATTTGTTATCCCACAAATGAAGAGAAACTGGTATTTAAATACAATAACAACAACACTCAAGCCTTTATCCCACTATAGTGGGGTCAGCTATATGGATACTTTGTCGCCAGTGTGCCCTATCTTTTCATAATCTCACTAATGCCTAAGTACATCATGTCTTTCCTTATAGTTTCATTTTAGGTCTTTATTGGTCTACCCCTCCCTCGTTTAACATGCCTAGTGACTAGACTCTCACAACGCCTAACAGGTGCCTCTAATGGTCTCCTCAGTATGTGCCCAAACCATCTTAGACCAGCTTCTCGCATCTTCTCTGCAATTGGTGCTACTCTTGTCTTATCCCTGATACATTCATTCCTAATTTTAATGCACACAAATATTCTACTTTCTAAAACGATCTTAGGCTCTATTTGGTGCGGCGTTTTTGCTCCGGTGACTTTGGACAAAAACACCACCGTCTTAGAATGTATGTATGGCATGGCAGCGGTTACGACCACCACCAAAAAAAAACTAGTTTTGAACATAAAAGTGGATGAAGTTTCTTAACCTCTTAGGTGAGGCCGGACATTCACGAATGACGGTTCATAATCACAGCTTTCATGACCGCCACCGCCGTGCCAAATGGAGCCTTAGTGTCTTAAAAGTGTTTATAGTCCTCTCATAATTGTATGCAAATATCCTAAAACAGTCTTCTTCTCTTATTTAGTTGATATGTTTCTGCCTATCTTCCAAATTTTATGCATTTACATCATTTCTACCATAATATCCTTTCATTTAATAATATCGACCAAATATGAATCCATTTATCTAATCAGTCTAATAGATGCAATTAGTAAGCCAGCATTCTCAACATATGAAAAATTAGTATTTACATTTTCATAAAACCTATCTCTATTTGTTCCATCATCATCTTCGTTATCACCTATGTTGCTTGCCCAATATGCTTTTACTTCCTCCCAACTATGGAACTACTAAAAAACTTAAAATATAGTTGAGCTCAACAAAAGGCATGTAAATCTCAATAGAATTTTGATTCAGAATTCCAAAAATTATGAAGTCAGTCATATGCTTGGAAGGTAGATTTAATGGACATAACAACTTGAACCTCCGAAAAGTCATTTTTCTTACCCAAAAATCAACACTATCTTATAAACATTCTGACTAAACTTTCAACATAATGCAAGAGCGTACCTGCCTCTTCAAGAGAAAATTTATGCCAAAAGCCAAATCCCCGATCGGCCATTTCCCCAGAGTCTCAGAGTAAGTGAACCTCAAAGTCTCTGACAAAGTTGATATTGTTTCCATCCAAGTAGCCGGCGCTCTCAACTGCCTCCTAGAAATCCGATCCACACCAGAAGCATTCCTAGATCCATCATCACTATCTTCACCCTCTTTGTCACCTCGAGAATTTTCCGTCTGTAATCTTTTGCTAAGCGTGTAGTATAGGAGAGCAGCTGCGCCTGCCGCAGTGGCCATTGTTGCCGTGGCCATTGCTGTCAGGTTTTAATCGATGAACTCAACTATCAAATAACCTAATATTTCTGCAGTCACCACTAAAAAAACAAATATGTGTTTAGAGTTCAGAACAAAGAACACCTGAGCACGGAAAAGTGAATTGAAACAAGAAGAAATTTCTAAAAATGGGTAACATTGGGCAAGATCCACGAAGGAAAATTGAAATAAAAGCCAAAATAATCATAGGATTGGTAAACTCCTATACATCACAAACCCTAGGTGAATACAAAACCTGAATTATCGCAGCTTACCGTTTTGATATTATCCCTAGATCAAATTGGTCTTCTGCGGGTGTATTCCTGCACGCCGAAGATTCGTCGCAGAAATTTTACCTCCAATTTCAGCGCCGATTGGTGGATTCCGAGAGCCGGTCGATTGGAAATTTCTCACTTTACGGCGAACGGAGAATCCGCCGTGAAAGAAATACTTTAACGACCGTGCAGTTTCTTCTACCCGCTTCCACTATGCATTACAGTCCGGAACGGGAATAGAAAGGAGCTCGAAAAAACATAAAATAAAGAGCGGTGTTATGGATAACTATGGACAGCCAACTATGTATAACCCAATATCTCTGTGTACAATTCAATCCTATTTTGTACAACCCAAATTATTATGGCAATTGTTAACCGCAATCCGTAATTGGCTAGTCGCATCTCAAAATTTCTCAATTTTTTGCATCCTTTTGAAGTAAGCCTTGTATTTGCAATTTGAGAAAAAGTGTTCAACACGAAAGTTGTAGATATCAACGAGATCTACAACTTTCGTGTTGAACCCCTTTCCTGAAACTGCATGTACAAGACGTATTTCGAAAAGGCGCAAAGCCTGGGTATATTTTCAAAGTACGTCTTGTACATGCATTTTTAGGAAAAGTGATCATCACAAAAGTTGTAGATCTCGTCGATAACTACAACTTTCGTGTTGAACACTTTTCCTGAAATTGCATGTACAAGACGTATTTCGAAAAGACACGAAAAATTGTAAGATTTTGAGGTGCGACTAGCCAATAACAGGTTGCGGTTAAGAATCACTATTATTATTTGCAACCAAACACCAATAAGCAGATCATTTAAGCACCTCCCTTCACTGCCAACTTCTTCTTCCACAATGGAGGTTGTATCACTAGAAGGTTTTAAATGATCAACAAGATATGAAATGTCTTTATTCATCTCGTGGAAACTGTTATGATTAGTTTTTCACTTTTTAAATAATATTTTTGTTCTTTTCATAACATTAATATTTATATGAAAAACAAGCTTTTCAACAGTGGCGAATTTTTAATATGAAATAATCTTTTTGAAGTTTATGGATAGCTAGCTTGTAAAGTGAGATTAATAATGTGTTAATCAATTCTTCACCATCTCTCACGTCTCTACTCTACTATATTTATCAGCTTCCTGTAGCCAAAACTTAAGATAATCGAGCAAAGATAAATGAACGAAAAGAATATCGCTCCAGCAACTAACCATTACAAATTTATGAGGGTCGAGGAGGGTGGAGGAGGATGGAGGAGCTCCGGCAAGAGAGGCAGAGGCGCTGAATTATGGCGGGCGGAGAGTTGCAGGTGCGATTTCTGCACAGCGCAAATAGGGGAAGGTCGATCCCGTACGGAGCACGGTGGAGGGAGGATGCGGCGGTGGAGAGAGGCGGCGGAAAACCCTAACCGAGAGAGTTTCGCGTAGGAGATTTGAACGGCGACGGGGGAGTTTCGTGCATGAGGTTTGAACGGCGACGGAAAACCCTAACACGGTTGGGCTGTCCTTAGAGGCATAAATAATAAAGAATAAAAAAAAATTAGGTATTTACACTTGTATATTGGTGTTGTCGACAAATAGGTGTGTTCATACCGCTCAAAATAAATCGATTTAAATCGATTTTATTTTTATTTATAATTACTTCAAATGTGTGTGTATTTTAATTTGTCACAAACTTGGATACGTTTGACGCGACTTATTTGCTCCGATAAGGTTGGACAAAAACATCATTGTCATATCAAAATCATGTCTCAAATTAGTTTCTTTTTGTAGCATTTGTGATACCAAACATACATTCTATGACAATGACATTTTTCTCCAATCTCGCCAGAGCAAATAAGTTGCAATAAATCGCGCCAAACGCGCCTTATTGATGCGGTCCCCCATCAATAATACAGACAAACGGGGGATTTATCGCCGCAACCCTGACCTGCTTGCCCGATCCAATTTTGACATGTCTGGTCTCGCGCGATTCAAAGTCCATTTGATTCTCAAACGGAAGCCAAAACGCTCATGCGCCCATGCGCGCAAACTGTGCCCAGCGAGACGCACAGGCACAGCGCATGGCCCTACGCACAGCACTGCACAAGTGTTGCATGTAAGGCACGCTACCGTGCTGAGCATTTTCGCACGGCGCGGCCGTGCGGAACACATCCGCGGGGCACGTCCGCACGGGAGGATTTCTGCGACGAGGGGCGAGGGGCGGGCGGCGGGCGGCTGCGGCGGGCGACGGCGGTAGTTGTTGAATGAGAGGCCCCAGGATTTCTCGTACTGTGGTGGAGATCATGGGGAGTGGGTTGATCGGTCAAACCCATGATCTCCATAATAGAAGAAGCTATGAGGAAGTGGTTAAATGCACCCCCAAAGATTTAAATGGGGCTTCATCCCCAACAATTCCCCCCCCCCCCCCCCCCCAAAAAAAAAAAATCTTTTGTTGTTGGAGGTTGACACAAGCGAGAGAATAAGGATTTTTCTTCATTCTCTTCGACCATGAAAGTGACCAACGAAAGGCTGGAAACGTCAGAGAGTGGCGCCCAGCGAGCCCAGGTAACGATACGTTAAAAGATTTCTGGGGGAGAGAGGGGATGGCAAGATGAAGCGCCAGCGCGCCCAAAAAAGGGGGGCTCCTGGCGCCTCCACGGTCGGGCGACGCGGCGGCGGCCACTGCGGGCACGCTAGGAGGTGCACGAACCAAGTCGTGGGGGTGTGCGCACCTGGTCGTGTGTGAGTCCCTGACCGCGCGCGCGCGTGCGTCCCTGACCGCGCGCGTGTGCGCGGGCACGCGTGCACCAGGTCGTGCAAGCAGGCCCGCGCGCACCTGGATGCGCGCGTACCTGGGTGCAAGGGCGTGCACGCCTGAATGCGCGCACGCACTGCACGCACTATGCGGGCGCGCCTGGGGTGCGCGCGCTGTGCACCGGGTCGCGCGCGCTGCGCACCGGGCCGTGTGCGCGTGCTTGGATCTGCGTGTGTGCGCATGCATCGGGTCGCGCTCGTGCAGGTATGTGTCGGATTGTGCGCGTGCTAATGTGCTTGCGCGGGCGTGCTTTGTTTTACGGAGCTCGTAGGTATTATGCTTTGCGCGCGCGCGCACGGGGGTGCCCCTTGGCTTACTTCAAGGGGGCCAACCCTTTAATTTTACCATGTGATGCGTGCTTTCATACTACATCTGCCTTTTTCTTTTCTGGTGACAGGGCTCGAAGCGTACCGCGAGACCGCTACGTCTGAGCTCCTCTCTTACCGATGACCAAATTGTCATTTGGAGAAAGAAGTCCGGGCTACCTGCTGATTTAGAAGTGAAGGTTTTGCATGTCGAGTAGAGAGTGCAAAATCCCCCCCCCCCCCCCCCCTCGAGGCTGGCTAACGGTCTGCGAGAGTACTCTGAGGTTTTTGCTTCCGATTCCCGCCTTGCGAGGAAGTGATCGAGATCTTGAAAATTTGTGGGGTGTTGATCTCCCAGTTTACCCTGTTGGGAGTAGTGCGCCTTATGGGCATGATTGTCCTCTTCCGCGAGCATGGTGGGAGACTTTCTTTGGAATGCTTCTGAGAGTTGTACGATGTCTGCTCCGATGATGGGGAGCGTGTGGAGGTTCATAGCAACAAAAATTGGCTCGATTTCGAGGCTCGGATAGACCGTCGTCATGGGAACACCCTTTTTGGATACATTAGGAACCCTTGGGCCTTACCGGAGGTGTGGAATTCGCTCACCGATTGTTGTCGCCGCCAGAAGGGGAAGGTGCGGGAATTTTTCCCGGTGCTGGGGTTTTCGGAGCCCCATGAATTGGTTAATCGTCTGTTCAGCATCTTCTCATTTGTGGAGGAGAAGCGCTTGCTGCAGTGCGACATTTTTTCTGTCTCTGGGCGTACCGCTGATGTACAACCCCGTATCCCGTCGAGCGGGATCCTCCCCAAGTGGCGCGCTCGGGACATGTTATGAGCGGCAACGTGGTGCCGCCCCGTTCGAAAACGTGCGGGTGCTCGTGCGTCCGTGCGAAGGTTTCATGTGCATAGTCTTTTAATATATATGAATTTATAAGTTTAGTGTTATAATATATTTATATATATTATATTATATATATATTATATTATATATATATATATATATATATATATATATATATATATATATATATATATATATATATATAGATGAGGGGGGGATTGGACAAGAGGGCAGGCGGGTGGATGAAGAAAAGGGGCAGGAGGGGGTCGGTACAGATAGAGGAGAAAAAGAAATAAAAAAGCAAGAGAGAGAAGGGGATGGGAGAGGTACAGCTCGAGAACGAAGAAAAAGAAAATAAGAAAAGGAAAAGAAGAAGAGGGGGCTGCAGGTACAGGCATGAGAAAAAGGTCATCCGAGACAGGGAAGGAAAAAGAAAAAAGGAAGAAGGAGAGGAGAAGTGGGAGGGGGCTCGGCTGGAGAAAAGCAAGGCAGTAAAAGAAAAAAAGAAGAAGAAAGAAGAGAAGAAGGAGAGGGATCAGAGAAGGGGGATTGATTTTTTTTTCCCTCACTAGGGTTCGGCTGGAGAAAAAGAACCCCGCCCCCTTCCTCTCTCTCTCTCTCTAGTCGGCTGGAGCAGCACACCCTGCCCCCTTCCTCTCTCTCTTTCTAGACGGCCGGAGCAGCAACACCCCCCCCCCCCCCGCTCTCACTTTTGACCTGGAGCAACAGCAGCCCCGACCCCGTCTATCTCTCTCCCTCTGTCCCGCCGGCCTGCAGCAGAGCCCGACGCCGCCTCCCTTCTTTCCTCCCGTCGCCGCCTAGGGCAGAGGTCGGCCACTTGGAGCCGGGATCGGCCTCGTACAGCAGCGGCCGGCCACTTGGAGCCGGGATCGGCCTCATATGGCATTGGCCGGCCACTTGGAGTCGGGATCGGCCTCGTACAGCAGCGGTCGGCCACTTGGAGCACGGTCGGCCATGGAGGGGAAAAATCATTCGGAGCTTTCAACTCTCCCACGGTGGTCGGATCCGAGCATGGACAACCACTATGGACGCTAGACGTGGAGCCTCGGGCAATGAGCGCGGTTGCGGCCCCGCCAAACACGCGTCAAGGGTAACGAAATTTCTACTTTGGCAGATGAAGCCCTCAGTTTCCTTATTTGCATGGAAGCCCCTCTCCACCAACGGGTGGAGGAAGGGAGATCTCTGACGGGTTGACGTGTACGTCCCCGCAATTAACTGTGTTAGCGCCCTGAAGTGTTAGTACGAGTTTAGGCATGCTGTGTGAAGCTCATCCGGACGTATGAGCCGGATTGGTGATGTTCTGGGGTTCCCAGAGAAGACTCCGAGAAAGTTGTATATTATCCGTTTGCAGGGAATGCGCGCCACAGCCCCCGAAAAAGGGGTGTGTGCAATATGTTTGGCCAGCTTATGTTAGCCGGCGTTTGTTCAGCTGGCAGACGCTTGACGAGACGTTGGCGTACAAGTGTTACAGTTCCAAGCGGGGAGTAGCGAGCTTAAGCCCAAATTTGTGCGGGCCCACGAAGGCCTATTTTTTCTTATATTGCCGGCCTGCGTGCCGAAGTATTGAATTCATATTCCTGTAATATTCTTTTAACATCTGTGATGCTCTGTGGATGTGTAGCTTTCTTCTTCGTATTAGGCTGGCGGTGTTCTCGTGAACTGCTCGCCCTGTGGGGGCCCCGAGGTATAGTTGCCGGGAAGCCCCTCATGGTCTGTTGACAGCTTTTTAGAATAGCGGAATTACACTGTTCGTAGCCCAGTTTGGGCAGCGCGTCGTGGAATTGCTCGGCGAGTTTGCGCCATCAGTAGGGCGGGTGAGAAGCAATTTGTGTAGACCTAAGAAGACACATCTGGATAGGAGAAAGTTGGTCTAGAGATCCTCCTTAGATGTTCCGGTAGACCAAGAACGCCCTCCGAAGGTGTCTTAGCTCAGCCTTTGGCTTGGGAGGGGAAGAGTTTGTTAGTCTTCCGGGTATGCGGTGAGTCCTCCACGCTGAGACCTTGGGTCTGTCTCTTGTGTTCCTAATCTTGTACCTAGATCGTTCGCTTGAGGGTAGTAGGTGCGCGGTCACCCCTCTTTTGGGACCCCGAACTGCACAGAGGTCATTTCTGGCTTCAACAGCTGAGACGTCTTTGGGTGGTAGTCGGAAGCGGAAGGTCGTTGTAGTTTCCTGAGGTGGCGGGAGCGTGTTGCCTTGTTCGTCTTATCCAGGTGATGATTCTCCTTCCGATGGTCGTAGCGGTTCGCCTCCCGAGGTACAGGTTCTTGGTTCGTTTGCCCCCAGTCTTTCCCTGCCGAGACAACGACTCCGAGGCTATCTTCTTCTTCGGGGGTGATGGATGAAGTGGTAAGTACTCTTGTTTATGTGAAATTTTCATTTTCATCTTGTGACGCTAATTTTCATTTTCCTTTGTGCAGATTGAGACTCAGGCCCGGACTGTCGTTACTTGGAACGACCACTATGTGAGCTTGAAGGATAGGTATTTGGCCCTTAAGTAAAACCTCAGGTCGACGACGAGCTCACTTGCCTCCGCAAGGGCAGAGCATGACCGTGACGTTTCACGACTCCGTCGGATAAGGTCTGGGTTGAAGTCGGAGTTGGAGGATGCACGTGTGGCATTGGAGGTAGAGAAGGCACTGGTGGAGAGGACCACCCAGATGCTGAAGCATTCCCAGGAGAAAACCACCAGCTTAGAGACTCGGCTTCGAGCGACGAGGGCCCAAGTGGAGATGCTATCTTCTGAGAGCCGCGTGTCGAAGCTGAAGGTCGCTGGACTTGCGGAATACTTGCAGTCGTTGGACTATATGTGAGACCATAGCCTGATTGCGGAGGAGGTGCGTGACGAGATCTGGTCCAAGGAGGTGGAGCCTCAAGTGGAAGATGCCCGTGAGTTAGCCCTCAGGCTTGGAGCAGTGAAGGCCTTCCGATTTGCCAGCCGACACCTCGGATGCGACACCTCTGGCTTTAGCTTTGATGACGTTTCTAAGGATGAGCGCTCTGATGTCGATGCTACTGATGAGTAGCGGCCTCTTGTTTTTGTATTTGTGTGTTTTTGCATTCTTCCTCTAGCTATTTGTGGCGTGTGTTGTTTTTGCTTAACAGTTGTAGTGGACGCTCTTGTGCGCTGATTTGTATGACATCGTTATTTTTTTCATTTAGCTGTTTTGTTTTCCTTTTGTCTCCTTTGAGTACTATTTTTGCAAGTCTGGCTTGCGGGAGAGTGTCGGCGAAGTATTTCGGGTGAACAAGATCCGCAACTTCATTTGTGCAGTTCCGTTCTACGGCTTAGCATGCGTAGTTTTAACCCGCAGCTTAGTTTGCACGGTTCGAGCTTGCGGCTTACTTTGCACGGTTCGAGCTCATGACTTAGTTTGCATGGTTTGAGCCCGCGGCTTAGTTTGCACGGGTTGTAATCATGACTTTGCAGTGAGGGGGGCAGGCCCCTACGGGGAGTTTGCACGAGTCGGGCGACTTAGTTGGTTATGGGCCAATTGTCGAAGAATGTGAATACTTTATCTGTGTGCAACCGCGAGGGGCAGGCCCTGACGATAACAAGGTGTTGGCATGCAGTAATGACGAAGAATGTAAGTACTCAATCCTGCCGCCGGAGAATATAGGTACTCAATCCGATTGCAATCGCGAGGGGGGCAGGCCCTGACGACGACAAGGCGTTGGTTTGCAGTAATATTGGAGAATGTGAGTACTTGTAACACCTCCCCTGTAATGATCATATAATATGGGTCCGGTCGGGGCCCCACAACATACAGACTCCACAGCTTCAACATTATAAGATGATATATAAACTACTCAAACTCAAAACTCAGACATCAACAGCGGCAACATACACCAAAAACTAGAAGTTATCCATCAAATCAAGAGTATCAAAAAATGGCCTTAAGGCCTTACACATCATAAGTCCATGACTGCAGTAACTTTAAACAATAGTAACGCGCATACACACTCTTAGGCTACCTCGGCATGCAAGCCGGATTACATCTCAAGGAGCATATTATTAAATCGAAATATATGAAAATAAAAGGAAGTCCACTTCATGAGGCTTAGGCCTTTTTGGCCGACGAGCTTGCTCCTGCTTGCGATCTTTGCCCTGTAAAAATTGGTTGTAACGTGGGTCAGCAAAGGTCAACCTCAACTATGTAACTAACACATCTCCTCTCGGTCGTCCCTAAATGATCCTGAGGTACTTCATCACCTTGCAGGTCAACACTTCGTATGCAATATATAACATGTAAAGCTATAAACCAGGTTTGGATGTCCCAAGCAAAAAACATGTTTCTAAATTGAGAAAGTAATATAAGGGGCCTACAATGTAACATTAATGCAATCCTGGGTTTCACCCAAGGCACCCAAAAGCGAATGCTTATAACACATCATCACATCAGGTACTTTCAATTTCCCCATCGGCATTCAAGCCGCAAACATAAGGTTACTCAAATCTCCCCCTGTCACAACCCGCATTTTTTCACCGCCCAAAAGGTATATCAGAGTAAGGGATAAATGTGCGTCATGATGTCATGTTAGCAGGGGATAACTGCGGAGGCTCAGGCAAAACACCTACTTAACCATGAAGCAAAATTCTTTAAGTTAATTAGAGTTAAAATCAATTTAAGTATAGTAGTTAGTCGTATCCCTCGGCTGAGTGCCTCATCTAGTCCACAAGAAAAGTAATTATGTGCGGCAGAAAATACTTCTTTTATCGGATTAGGCATCCTACAAGAGCTTGGAGGTTCCAAAAGGACACCTCATTTCATTCCCTTACTATTACTAATACTAGCATGGGAAAGTTGCTTGACAATTGGTCGGGCAACCTTTCTTTGCTAGTATTAGTTGCTTAGTCACATTTCATACACACACCGATATGTCATCAATACGACTTAACCGAAGCATAGTCACTACACTCATAGCATGATAAGAAGTATACGGGGCATATTATGTAGTATGAGATGCATAATATGTGTTTGTATATGGATCCACCATAGGTGACAACATGTGACGGTTATGTAGTATGAGATGCATAACCACCATCACATGGGTGCCCATTAGCACGTTTTCTTTTCTCGTTGCATGTGATGTTATGTAGTATGGGATGCATAACATTTCATGTGTACGCCGCTCATAACATGCATTAAGGCCTTTTTAGGATGCATATCATTGTATACATAACATATCACTGCATAAACATGCGTGCTAAGTTAATGTTTACATGATGACACATGTACACACATGATTTTAAATAAAAGTAAAGAATCCATGTATTCATATCATACATACAAGAGTCAATAGGATGAGATGATATCATCCTAAGTAGGACATATCATCATTATAAAATCTCATAGCAAGTTGCAGCATAAGCAAATGTCTTTTAAGTATGGTCTGAACTAGTTGTGTGACCTAGTTGTAATCTAGGATTTTGATGAGTTGTTCATTTACTTTTTTTAGAAATGCCGCTAAAGCGTATTGCGACGAGGTCGACTCCCCAGTCGGAGGGTAAGTCGTCAGGAGCGCAAAGTGATGCGATTATCGAGAGTCTGCGTCAGAACAATGAGGCTCTATCGAGACAATTAGTTGTCTGTCGCTCCAGCGCACCAACCCTTAGTTCAAGAGCCTGCCTTGGGCCAAGCCGTACCCGATGCTCCTACTCCTCTGGTGCCCCCAGTGACGCTACCACCGGAGATGAATTTTATCTCGTATTTTCAGCGGTTAGGACCTCTCACCTATGACGGGAGTGCCGACTTTATGGTTTTGGATGATTGGATCATCGTTATTGAGGAGATGTTTTCGTATTCGGGAATTCTAGAAGCCCAGAAGGTAATGATTGCAGTCTATCAGCTAAAAGGCCTGACAAAGAGTTGGTGGATTCGGGAAAAGGAGAGTCTAAATGAAGGCTGCTCGTGGGAATCCTTTAAGAAGATGCTGCTGAAAAAGTTGCTACCCTCGGTCGAGCAGGACCGCCTGATGAATAACTTTTTGCATCTGAAGCAGAGACAGCTCTCGGTGAGCGAGTACGAGATTGAGTTTAGTAAATAGAGTATGTTTGCTCCTGATTTGGTAGCTTCTGAGGAGGGTAGAGTGAAACGTTTCCTGGGAAGACTAAGAAGCGATGTCCAGCAGTGGGCATGCGTTTATAGAGCTGACAGTTATTTTGTGGCAGTAGAAGCCGCACTGAAAGTGGAGGCGATTGAAAACACCAAGAACCAAGGTGCTATAGCGAGAAAAGAGAAAAGTAAAGGTGTTGAAGATGGAAGCTCTAGGGCATCTGGCCCTTCTTCAAAGAAGAAAAGTGGAGAAATATGTAGCTTCTGTGGTCGACCTGTCCACCCTTACGAAAGTTTTTTCAAGAGGACTGTTACTCAGAAGCAGCAGCGGCTGCTCGCCATGCAAGGCGCACCCAAGGGATATCTGGTGTGCACGTTCTGTGCAAGGAAGAGTCATGACGTAAGTCGTTGCTGGTTGAAGGAAAAGACATGCTTCCAGTGCGGGCAGAAGGGACACGAGGACTTCGTGCCCCATGCTGAGTCCCCGTTGCAGCCTGCCTCACATCGAGCTCTGTCGTCGCCACCAAACCAGGACAAAGGAAAAGAAAAGCTAAATGTGGTGACTAGTGAGGATGCTCAGACCTCTACCCAAGTGATATCAGGTTAATTCTAGCTTGACTTTTACTCTCCATTATTTGTTATAGTTTTCATTCGTTTAGTTATGTATGCTACGGCTTTAGGGGAGTTTAAGGTGCGGAATAGATGGGTGTGCGTTCCTTTTGATTCAGGTGCCACTCATTCCTTTGTGGCCCGGAGGTTTGTAGATAAACATCATCTGGATGTGGATCAATAAGGAGACTCCTTCAACATAAAGCGTCCCTCCGGTGATTCAGTGATATCTAATCAAGGAGTTCTAAGATGCCCTATTTATCTTGGCGATTTCCTGGCCTTTGCGGATCTAATGATTTTGGATCTGGCTGATTTTGATGTGATTTTGGGCATGGACAGGCTGTCCAAGTATGATGCGGACATCCAGTGCAAGGCTAAGCGACTGGATTTCAGGATGGACAACGGCCAACCTATGAGCGCCTATGGATTTCAGGACAGGGTTTCCCCGGTCATTTCTACGGTACGTGCTTGTCGTGCAATAGAGTCTGGTTGCGAGGAATTTTTGGTTTCCATTTCTGCTCTATAAACATCGTTTGTTACGCCACATCATGAGGATATCTCGGTGGTGCGGGAGTTTCCAGATGTTTTTCCTGACTGTCTTCCAGGACTTCCTTCGGTGAGTGAGATAGAGTTTGTGTTAGACCTCGAGCCATGTACTCGTTGTACAACCCCGTATTCGCAGGTTTCTGGTTTTAAGCTTTTGGAATGGTTTGAGCTCTTGGTGGCCAATTTTTGCCAAGCCCTTGGAATATACTAGTAGGGGGAGGAAAAATCTACCTCCCCCCAGTGGCCCTTTTTTGGGGGGCGGGTGCGGCAAGTTGGCTGGCACCCGCCCCGGCCTGGTAAGCGTGAGGTGGGAGCAGCGGGACTGGTTGGGAGGCCGGGGTCTCGCCCCTGCCCCTCCTGTTTCGCGGCTTGGTGGGGCGAGACCGGCCGGGAGGCCGGGGTCTCGCCCCTGCCCCTCCTGTTCCGCGGCGTGGCGGGGCGAGACCGGCCGGGAGACCGGGGTCTCGCCCCTGCCCCTCCTATTCCGCGGCATGGCGGGGCGAGACCGGCCGGAAGGCTGGGGTCTCGCCCCTGCCCCTCCTGTTCCGCGGCCTGGCGGGGCGAGACCGGCCGGGAGGCCGGGGTCTCTCCCCTCCCCCCAGCCCCCGTGGTCCGGCGGGGCGAGGCGGGGCGAGGCGGGGCGAGACCGGCGGGAGGCCGGGTTCTCGACCTGCCCCCGCGGCCTGGCGGGGCGAGGCGGGGCGAGACCGGCGAGAGGCCGGGTTCTCTCCCTGCCCCCGCGGCCTAGCGGGGAGAGGCGGGGCGAGACCGGCGGGAGGCCGGATTCTCGCCATGCCCCTGCGGCCTGGCGGGGCGAGGCGGGCGAGATCGGCGGGAGGCCGGGTTCTCGCCCTGCCCCCGCGGTCTGGCGGGGTGAGACCGGCTGGGAACCGGGGTCTTGCCCCTGCCCCCTGCTCCCCGGCCAGTCTCGGGTGCCCGGGAAGGTGAGTTGTAGGGCTTCTCCCGCCCTTGATCTCTTTGGGCCTTGATTTTACCGTCTTGCCCTCAGGGGGGGGTTACCCCTTTACCTCCCAGTGTGGCTGCTTTCTATTGGCCCAAGGCCTATTTGGCGTAGGGGCATTGTTGACGTTTTGGTCCATGGGATTTGGAAAACTATAAATAGACCCTTATGGGTGCCTTGGAGAGGATCACTTCTTCATTCTCTCTTCATCCTTCAAGGCACCCTAGCTCAAGCATTGGCTAGGGAGGGGGAGATCTCAAAGGTCTTCCGGGTGTGAGGTGGGACCTCCGCGCTAGAGCTGAGGGTCTATTTCTAGCTTCTTGATATTTGGTCCGTGACGTTCCTCCGGATGTAGTAGGTGTGAGGTCACCCCTTTCTAGGGACCCCGAACTCCACAGAGGTCAATTTTGGCTTCATCACTTTGGTGCGGTGAGCGTGGAGAGTGACCAGCACAGAAGATCTCAGGAGAGTGTCATGATTGGAGGTCAGGGAGGTAGTGATGATCTCGGCGAGCTCCCCACCCCAGGACCCTTTGTGGGGAGACAAGAGTTCATGGCCTCCATCCAGGGCATCATGGAGATGCTGCGAAGCATCGCTCCTCAGGGTGGCAGCTCCACCCCAACCCCCCAGGAGCTAGCTCCCCCCCCTCTCGACGAGTCGACTCCCAGGGGTCTTGGCGAGATGACCCCAGCGGGGGGAGAAGGAAGTGCACCGGGAAGAAGGCCAGGGAAGGAGAGGATGGGAGATGGGGTCGAGCGAGACCTCACCGGATGGGAGTTGTTCTCCAGCCCGGCGAGTGCCAACCTCCCAGGCGAGCAGGTCGCGCGAGTAGAAGTGGTGAGACCACCCCTTAGGGGGTCACCCTTCATCGAGCTGATCATCTCAGCTGCCGTTCCCGAGGGGTTTAGAGAGCCAGACATGGCTTACTATACCGGGAAGGACGACCCCGTCCAACATCTGCAGTGGTTCGAGGATGTCGTCTCCATCAGGACAATGACGGATGCCTTCAAGTGTCGCATCTTTGTGATCACGTTGAAGGAGAAGGTAAGGGACTGGTTTCATCAACTCCCTCCTAGGGCGATCTATGGGTTCGAGGACTTGAGCCGGAGCTTTCAGCTTCGCTTCTCCATCTCCAAGAAGAGGAAGAGGAGTCCCAAGTCCATCTTCCTGATAAGGCAGGGGGCCGAGGAGTCGCTGGCCCGTTACGTTGACAGGTTCCAAGAGGAGATCCTGGAGGTCCAGGAGATGTCGGGGTATGCCCTGTAGATGGCGTTCACGGTGGGGTTGCGCGAGGGGTTCTTCAAGATGAGCCTGACTCGAAAGGCCCCCCTTTCCTTTGAGGAGCTGATGGAAAGGGCGGCCGAGGAGATAGTCATGGAGGCGGCCAACCCGGCATTTGTCAAGAAGTTGGCAAAGCTAACAGAGATGGAGTCAAAGGAGCAAGGTGGCTCGAGACCTCAGGAAGGAAGAAGGAGAAAGGAGCGGAGAGCTCAGGAGGGTCCACAACCAGGTTGAAGGCAGCACGGAGGACCCATTCAGGGTCGAGGAAGAGGTTACATCCAAGATGGGGGGAACTTCCATGGGGGTCAAGGGAGGTTCAACTTCTAGAGGCAAGCCCCTAGACAGCTCCTTCCCCCACCACAACAAGCAATGGAGATTGGTCGAAGGGAGAGGAGGAACCGCCAAGAAAGGAGAAGGATCAGGGTAGGGTTACCATACTGTGACTTCCACCAGGTGGAGGGGCACGCCACAGCTACCTGCCCCGAGTTCCTGTAAGTGAGGGGGGCGAGAGGCCCTGCACAGCCACAGCCACCAGTGCGGGTTGAAGAGGTTCTGCCCAGAGAAGGGGGGATGATGTGTGTGAGGACCGGGTTGATGTCGGACCCCGAGGCGGTATAGCGGTGATCCATGGTGGAGTGGGGATCGAGGCCACTCGGAAGGCAAACCTCCATGTCATGTACCGACGGAGCGTCGCCTCGACGTCCCAGACCCCGCCCCAGGAGGAGAAGATCACCTTCTCGGTGAAGGACCTGCCGGATCATGAGGATCCATTTTGCGATGCGCTGGTCATCCAGACGGCCATCGAGGGCTACACCGTCTCCCTGATCTTGGTTGACAACGAAAGCTCCGTCAACGTCGTTTTCAAGAAGGCATTTGACGAGATGAAGGTAGAGCCAAGGAGGGTGTTGGCCTCGGACGGACCCCTGTTCGAATTTTCAGGAAAGAGGAAGGAGGTCGAAGGTGGAGTAGGACTCCAAGTAAAGTTGGGAGGAGCTTCAAGGAACTGCCGGTTCGTCATTGTTGACACTCCAAGCAGTTACAACGCCATCTTCGGAAAGCCCCTCATCAGCGCCTTCCGTTACGTGTCGTCTTCCTTCCACCAATGCCTCAAGTTCAGCTCTGGAGGGATCCAGGTCAGAGTCAAGGGAGACTCCAGGATGGCAAGGCAGTGCTACGTCACGGCCGCTGATACACGCAAAATAGAGCTTGAAAACGCAAGTATACGTGCCGTACAAGTAATACAGAGTGAGTGAGATCGTTCCCACAGAGAAGTGATGGGTTTAGTGCTTACAATTACTAGCTACACCGTTTCTATGAATCCAAGTAAAACGATTAATTGATCTTCTGAAAATAGATTAAATCTTTTAGCTAAATATTAAAACTAATTTAACTAGATCTTAAAGTAATTTCTTAGCAATTAGAGAAAATAGCCTTGCATTTCTGATTTCATATGTGTAACCTGATGGTGATAAAATAAATATTTCATTTGGTTGAACTTTGGATTATCATGCGATGATTTTTTAAGAAGAACCCTTTATCTCTCGATACAAGGAGTCTTAATATCTACGCAACCCTAGTTATCTCTAACTTAGGAAAAACGAAAATATTATGAAGTGCAAGATTCAAATTCGCAAGCATAAAAAGGAAATCTCTTTCACTTTTCAAAACTCAATAGATCTTGTGATGCACGCACGTTTCTCCTCTCTCGACTCTTGAAACGCCGTAAAAATAAAGAAATGTTGGTTAATGATTCGCATTGCTCATCTCTCGATTCTCGCACTGCGATAAACTAGCCCTTAAATTAACATTACGCCGCTCTTCTCTCGATTCTCGCGGCGCAATTCAATAAAGAGACATGATCCAACAATTTCACCATAAAAATCACAAGATCCATAAAGATAATCACAAAGCAAACCCAAAATCAAAGATGTTCATCATCACAATACACATACTACTCTCATCATGCAAGACTAGAGAGTTTTAGTTCATGACTGCGGGAAAATAACGCAAAACTGAAGAGAATCTTACTAAACATTTCGAAAGAAATGCGAATCTTCCCTTCTCCAGTGATGTGGAAGCGTTTCCTTCAGCCCGAACGCCAAGACTGGACTGGTTCTTCCTTGGCCGAATTCCTTCTTCCTGCAGTTTTTCTCCTCTAATGGCTCTCCAAGAATAGAAATGAATCCCCCCTTTTATGGCTGAAATTTTCCTCTTTTAAACTTTTCCTCTCTTTTTCCTAGTGGGCCCCACATCCAGTCATTTTAAAATGCTGAATGGATGCTTTAAAATAGGTTGTAACTGTCCAAAACTTGGCATTTTCGGATTTGAATTTCCTGTAACTGCCAAAAATGTTGTGAATATGTTGCAACATTTCTGGTGCTGTTTTTTTCTTCTGCATAGTTTGACCTGCCAGCATTTGTTGAGAATATGTTGCAACATTTTTCCCAGATTTTTCACAATACTTAGTCTTCAATCCTTGACTCAAATTCTCCCCGAATCCTATCATAAAAACATATAAACAATTAGAGTACAAACATTTTGACTCCAAATCATGCGGCAATTGGATTTTATCTACTTTTCATGTAAAAATATCACATAACAAGGCTAAAAATGGTTAAAATAGAGATGACAATAACTTCTTTTTGCGAAGTTATCACACCCCCATGCTTAGTTCTTTGCTAGTCCCTAGCAAAGGTAAATCATTGTAAATCATGATATGACAAAGATTTATGACAGTATAATTTCATTTCTGTCTACTCTTCATTATAAGTTAACCAAAATAGCTTCAAGTAATTCTCATTAACTGATGCTAGACTTGCTAGTCCATAAGAATTCAAACCTTCATAATTCTCTCAGATAGATATAAGATAAGGCTCAATTAAGAATTCAAGTGTTATATGTGATGCCCTTAACAAATTGTCTACATCCCTTACAATTCATTTTCGATAAACTTCGTCACCAATATGATAGATCAAGAGTAGTCTAAGGCTTTGATATGACCTCTACATGAGTTTGGTAGAAACCGATGCCAAATAAAAACGACTTGATGAATTTTGGAGAGGTGGGTAGCCAATGATTCTAATTAACTTAGTAGCTTGCCAACTTATGGGGTTTAACTTTCAACAATTTTTTTCTTTCTTTTGATATTTGCACAGTTGGGATCATTCCAAGTAAGCCGAAGCTAACTTAGGCCACATATCACTATGCTATATATATATATATCCTTTTTTTTTGTTTTGATCATAGTTGGGATCATTCCAAGTAAGCCGGAGCTAACTTAGGCCACATGTCACTATGATATACAAAAATTTTTTTGTTTTAACACCCATAAGTGGTCAGTCTACTAGCTAAGGAACATAGGGAAATGAATAATCAAGTCTTTAGGCTCAAAAGTAATATGTGATGGCCACAAAGGTAAGGATTTACGTAGAAGCAAGGTTAACTACGTACGCTCAATATATTGGCGACTATCATTGAATTAGAACCTACTCGATCTAATCCCATTAGGATCCGAAGTTAATTAAATAAGTTAAAAGGGGGTAAACATTTGTAAGAACTATAGTGCATGAATGTGAGATAGATTTCTTAATCGAGCTTTAACCAATCAGTCTAATTACAATTTAATAGTCTGACTCATAGGACTGACTCGTCTAAACTTACAATTAATTTGAAAAACTTGAATAAATTTTTTTAATAATAATAATAAAAAATGAAGAACAGACATTTCTAAAATATACCCCATAAAAGATTTGTCACGCAAGGTATAGAAGGGACATGCCCCCATACTTTAACCTTTACTAGTCCCTAGTGAAGCAGTTTTAGCAAATATAATAGCCTTGTATGCGATTGTGAACTTCATAAATCATAAGAGTGGAAAAAAGAAAGTTTCACATGTGCGTCGCCAGCATATAAATATGTGTGAAGTGGAACATAAAAGTATAAGATATGAACGAAATATCCCACGAAGTAGCAAGTTATAATAAAGAGTTGGCATTAAAACAGTAAAGGTATTGAGTAACAGGTATAGCTGCACGGCATGAAAACATATAACAATAATTCATGAAAACAACATTTCAAGAAATGGAAAAATGCAGCTAGGGAAGTGATCAACCATAGTGCAGCAAGTAACAAGTACAAAGATTAGTGCTAGAAAATAAATAACCAAGTAATACGTCAATGGTACTTATCATTCAATGATTAGCATGCAGTTCAACAAGTTCAGAAGTAATAGAACAAAGTAGTCATTTAGGAAAAACGATAACGAGCATCCAAGGAGTCAATCAATCTCCACAATTTTGACAAGAGCAATATGTGCATAAAATAAAGTACTGCACTAACACTGAAATGTTTCACCATAGAGATGTCCCAAAAAAAAAACAAAACAGTCATTTCAGCAGTAAAAATGCAAAGTAAATTTCCCAGATCTGAGTAGTGGAGCATCAACCATCCTCCTCATCGTCGTCAGCGTCATCGACCTCGTCCGAGTCGTCATCGTCCAAAAATTCCTTCATTTCGTCGTCTTCGCCGGATGCAAAGGCTGCACCCTCCTCGACCGCTTCCGTTTCATCATGTGGATTTGGCGAGGATGCCGCCTCCTTTCCCTTAGAAGTAGAGGGATTGTTGTCATACCAAGCAGGATTCACATCGTGGACTGCTATCTTGTCCTCAGGTACATTCAAATGGCGGAGAATGGCTACTTGATTGTGATGTAAAATGTTTAAATGGGAGACTATATCACGATGTTGTTGGCGCTGATATTTGGCGGTGCCTTGCAAATATTTAAGGATGATCGGCCAATCCGGGGGGTTTGAGGAAAGTGGTGGTGGAATTGGAGGTTGGGTGGTTTTGCTCGAAGATACGGTAGGGCGTTGTTTCGGAGCGGATTTGGGAGGTGGCTCCTCGGAAGATACTTTAATATAGGAGGAAATCACAGAAAACGTGATTGGCCGGCCTACAATGGTAGTAGTGTCCGTGTCGGCGAGAGATACCCCGGCGTAACGGCACAACGATGTGATGAGCGTGGGAAACCACAGCTGAGTACCCCCCTCCGTTTTGACTTTTTTTAGGATTTGACTGGAAATAATATGTCCTACATTAATGGGAATCCCTTTTATAATGCTATGTATAATGCAAGCCCTCTCGAAGGAGACATGGTTGGAGTGTTTCGTCGGCATAACACTTGAGTTTACGAAAAGCAGCCACACTTTAGCTTCACGAGTAAAAAGGGCCGAATGCAGGACATGCTTTGATTCATTAACCCACGTGATGTTTCTAGTGAGGCTCAATGTGGTGGCGATATCGTATGGATTAGAAGTTCTAACCGACTGGAGGACATCACAATCCAGATTTGATAAATCGAAGTAGGAGTTTATACCTTCCGCGGAGAAATCGACTTCCTTCCCCCGTATGTGGATTTTTCCGTCCGTGTGGAACTTGGCGTTGGCGTAAAATTCATACACCCACGGTAGGACAGCATCAGTGCGTGGATGGCAGAAGGAGGTCCAACCGAACTTGTCTATTGGCCGCACATACGCTTGACTCCAACCACGAACTTCCAGTTGAAACCCTCTTTCATAGATGAGGGGCTTTACCTTAAGCAATTCGTAGCGAGCCATGGCTTCGTCGTTGATGAATCTTGAGTGCTTGTGCGCCGCCACCGCCTTCTCTCTACCTTTCTTGGGGGCCATGATACTTCAACTCCAACGGTAAGTGATAGCTTCGTGATAGGACCGCGAGAGGGGGGGGGGGTATTTCCTGAACGATGCTGTCGCGAGGTAGCTGCCGCCGGCGGAGGAGTCGGAGCGGGGCGAGAAAGATGATGTAGGGTTTCCTGGAGCAAAAGGGATCGGGGGTAGCAGCGGATTTGGGGAGATCGGGCTTTTAATAGCAAGCGGGTAGTAAATGCACAGCTTAAGCTAATTGAACCGGTCAAGTAGGTAAAAAAAAATTAATTAATAACCAATTAGACAGCCGATTCAGCTAAATCCCGCAGGCAGCCGGTTAATTACACAGTTGAACCGGTCACCGCCTGAATTTCCGCTCTTGTAAGGGAAAAAGGCAGAGAAAAATTTGTTGCAACATTTTTCGAAAATGTTGCAACATTTTTTCCTGGGCCGATTTTGAGCCTTGGCTAGCACCGAATGAAGGGGAAATGCGGTTTTAAGCGTTCGAGACCATAGGGATTCAGTCATGCATCATTTTTTTTTTCTTTTCGAAAGGAATTCTTGAGAGAAATAGAAACAAACAAAACAAAAATAACAATAATAAAGAACTTAACATTAAAATTTGGGGTTGCCTCCCCAGAAGCGCCTTAGTTAATGTCCCGGCTGGACATTCAGCGGCTCGAAAATTTTATTTCAAGTGTATGAACGATATTGCTCGTTCATTTTCGTTCCCTAAATAAGCCTTAAGACGTCCGCCATTGACCTTAAACTCCGAATGATCTTTTTCATTGATGATAGTAACGACCCCATAAGGAAGAACTTCCTTGACCCGAAACGGGCCCGACCACCTAGATTTTAATTTTCCGGGAAAAATTTTTAATCGTGAATTGAATAATAGAACTAGCTTCCCTGGTTGTAAATTTTTGTCCGTAAGATGGCGGTCATGCCACATTTTTGTACGGTCCTTATAAACCCTTGCACTTTCATACGCTTGAGTCCGGATCTCCTCCAATTCATTTAACTGTAGTAGTCTAGATTTACCGGCTTCTTGAAAGTCAAAGTTGATTTTCTTAATGGCCCAATATGCCCGATATTCCAACTCCAACGGTAAGTGACAAGCCTTGCCGTAAACTAAACGATACGGGGTAACACCAATTGGGGTCTTGAAAGCGGTTCTATATGCCCATAAGGCATCGTTAAGCTTTTGAGACCAGTCCTTGCAATTTACACTCACCATTTTAGCCAAGATTTTCTTGATCTCTCTATTAGATACTTCTGCTAACCCATTAGTTTGGGGGTGGTATGCCAATGCTACCTTATGCCTAACCCCGTACTTTTTCAACAACGCAGCAAATTGGTGATTACAAAAGTGACTTCCCCCGTCACTTATAATAGCTTTGGGTGTTCCAAATCGACTAAATATGAAATTTTTCAGGAAGTATAACACCACCTTTGCATCATTTTTGGTCGTGGCTATGGCTTCGACCCATTTCGATACATAGTCTACCGCTAAGAGGATAAATAAATTACCATTCGAATTAACAAAGGGTCCCATGAAGTCTATACCCCATACATCAAATAGCTCAACTTCTAGAATTGGGTTCATAGGCATAGCTTCGTTCTTATTAATATTTTCTTCCTTTTGACATCTATCACACCTTTTCACATGTTCTCGAGAATCATGATATAATGTAGGCCAATAGAATCCGGCCTCTAAGACTTTCATAGCTGTCCTATTTCCCTTGAAGTGTCCTCCGTAGGGAGAACTATGGCAATTTTCTAAAATAGGATGCATTTCTACTTCTGGTATACATCTCCTCACTACTCCATCAGCACCAATTTTAAACAAATAAGGTGGGTCCCAAAGATAAGACCGCACTTGGTGTAAGAATCTCTTTCGTTGTTGGTAGTTTAAATCTGAAGGTAAGATGTTACTGACGAGGTAATTGACGTAATCGGCGTACCATGGCACTAGCCCCTCTGATATAGCTAAGATTTGCTCATCTGGAAATCTCTCCTCAATCTCCGAATGATAATAAGGTTCCTTTGGTTCGATCCTGGAAAGATGGTCTGCTACAGGGTTATCTACGCCCTTTCTATCCTTAATCTCCAAATCGAATTCCTGCAATAATAGTACCCAACGAATCAACCTCGGCTTCGTATCTCTTTTTTCCATCAAATAACGGATAGCCGCATGATCAGTAAAAACGGTGACTTGAGTGCATAAAAGATAAGATCGAAACTTTTCAAAGGCGTAGACTACTGCCAACAACTCCTTCTCAGTCGTGGTGTAATTGATTTGAGCTTCAATCAGAGTTTTGCTCGCATAGGCTATGGTGTGAAAAAGCTTCTCCCTAACTTGACCTAGAACTACACCCACGGCATAGTCACTCGCATCACACATAAGGACAAATGGTTCACCCCAGTCGGGTGCCACCACAATTGGTGCCGTGGTTAATTGCTTTTTCAGTTTACTAAATGCACTCAAACAGTCTTCGTCAAAATGAAATTTCGTATCCTTTTCCAACAATCCACTAAGAGGTTTTGCAATCTTAGCAAAATCTTTGATAAACCTCCGGTAAAATCCTGCATGCCCAAGGAAACTCCTTAACTCTTTCACATTCCTAGGAGGAGGTAATTTCTCAATGACCTCAATTTTGGCCTTATCTACTTCTAACCCCTTGCTTGACACATGATGGCCTAGCACGATGCCTTCGCGTACCATGAAATGGCACTTCTCCCAATTCAGCACAAGGTTAGTTTCGATACATCGCACAAGCACTCTTTCTAAGCACTCCAAACACTCTCCAAATGATTTTCCGAAGATGGAGAAATCATCCATGAAGATCTCTATACCATGATCCATAATTTCTGAAAATATAGCAATCATACACCGTTGGAACGTGGCTGGTGCGTTGCATAGACCAAATGGCATTCTCCTAAAGGCGAATGTTCCGTAAGGGCACGTGAAGGTTGTTTTCTCTTGATCTTCCGGGTCAACCGTGATTTGGTTATACCCGGAATAGCCGTCTAGGAAGCAGAAGAAATCATTACCGGACAACTTATCTAGAACTTGATCTATGAAAGGCAATGGAAAGTGGTCTTTTCTAGTAGCCTTATTAAGCTTGCGATAATCTATACAAATGCGCCATCCGGTAATAGTTCTAGTCGATATTAATTCGTTCTTATCATTTTTTATTACGGTCATCCCTCCTTTCTTCGGAACACATTGAACCGGAGAGACCCAAGAACTATCGGAGATAGGATATATTATCCCTGCGTCTAACCATTTTATTATTTCTTTCTTTACGACCTCTTTCATAGGTGGACTGAGACGGCGTTGAGGCTCAATGGAACCTTTATAAGATTCTTCTAGGAGAATCTTGTGCATGCATATCGAAGGACTAATCCCTCTTATGTCCGCGATCGACCAACCTATGGCTAATTTAAATTGCTTCAGCAAATCTATGAGTTGTTGATGTTGATTTGGTGATAATTTTGAGTTGACAATGACCGGTAATGTATCATTGTCTCCTAGATATGCGTAGGCCAAATGTTCAGGTAATGGTTTCAACTCAAGTGTGGGAGGACTAATGATGGAAGGTTTATTTGCACACGTCTTATCTGTCATATCTAAAATCTCCGGCTTGCGAGTGAATGTCGGTGGACGTGCACTTATTTCAAAGCATTCTTGAATTTCGTTCTCACAATGAGATTTCTCTTCATCCGTCCCCTCCTCTTCATCTTCTTCTAGATTCTCACTTAAGTTGTAATCAATAAAGGTCACACTCTTAACTTCCTCTATGTCATCTTCTTCTAAACGAGGGAATTTCATGGCTTTTAGTACATTAAAAGTCACTTGTTCATCGTTAACCCTCATGGTTAACTCACCCTTGTGTACATCAATCAAAGTTTTTCCGGTGGCTAAGAAAGGCCTACCCACTATAATGGGGACTTCCTTGTCTTCCTTCATGTCTAATACCACAAAATCTGCCGGAAAAATAATTTTTCTACCTTGACTAAGACGTCTTCTACAATCCCCTTTGGATAGGTTAGAGATTTATCTGCTAATTGTAATGTAATTGATGTTTTGGAAATCTCCCCCAACCCTAACTTCTTATAAATTGAAAGTGGCATAAGATTTATGCTCGCCCCTAGATCGCACAAAGCCTTTCCCTCGAATTGATGTCCAATAGAACACGGAATCGTGAAGCTTCCGGGGTCCTTTAGTTTTGGTGGCAATCTCCTTTGGAGAATTGCACTACATTCATGTGTAAGGGTTACCGTTTCGTTCATGCCAAACTTCCGTTTTTTATTTAATATGTCTTTCATGAACTTTACGTAACTCGGCATCTGTTCTAATGCTTCGGCGAAGGGTATATTAACTTGCAACTTCTTAAAGATTTCTAAGAATTTCTGAAATTGTTGATCTAATTTGCTCTTTTTTAGTCTTTGGGGAAAAGGTGGTGGTGGATAGGTTCGTGGGTTCTCCTTCCTTCTTTCCTCTTTTTCTCCTTCTAGTACCTTATCATTTCTTCTTGTTATTACTCCTTCCTCCTCACTCTTATCGCCCTCATTTTTTCCTATTATTACTTGCTCACTAGGACCCTTGAATTCTTCTTGGTCTTGATTTTTATTTTGTTCATGTGGATTAGTTTCTTGACCAACTACTAACTCACGCCCACTTCGTAATGTGATGGCCTTGCAATGATGATTATCTCCCTTGGGATTGGGTGTGGTATCCGTAGGGAGTGTGTCTTGCGGTCGCATACTTAAAGCGGTGGCGATTTGTCCTAGTTGCGATTCAATCATTCTCATTGACCCTTCCAAACTAGAGAAACGGGCTTCATTCTTTTGCATTGATTCAATGATGAAGTCATCCGTTACCTTTCTAGATGGTCCTGCTTGGTTGGCATGATTGTTTTGATGTTGAGGATTAGCATTAGAATTAAATAAGTGTGGTGGAGTAGGACCGGAGTTGTTCTTCCAAGAGAAGTTAGGATGGTTTCTCCATTCGGGATTATAATGGTTTGGGTAAGGGTTTGTATTTTGCTTATAATGCCCTCCTAAATAATTAACTTCTTCATTACCCCCTACAAGTTGTTCAATTGTTAAGGTGGGGTTAGGAGAAACCATGGGAGTAATAATGCTATTGACTTGAGGATTCATTTGATTTTGGTTCAACGTCAAAGCATCCAACCTTTTGTTAATGGTATTAAATTGGGACGTCATTTGGGCTGCAAATGACGTTAATTGGTCAACTTGATATAATCCTGCCGTAGTGGGAGGATGTACTTGACGCTCGATCGTGTGGTAATTATTAGAAGATAGATCTTCTAAAATACCGTATGCATCTTCAGGGTACTTGTTCATCAACGAACCTCCCGCAGCTCCATCTACTTGGATCATTGTAGATGTCTGAAGGCCGTTATAAAACGTCCATACTTGTTGGTGAATGGCTAGCCCATGGTGGGGACATCTGCGTAATAATTCCTTAAATCGTTCCCACGCATCATATAGGGTTTCTCCATTCGCTTGCATGAATGTAGAGATATCCCGCATTAACTTGGCAGTTTTAGATGGAGGGAAATATTTGGATAAAAATTTTTCAACCAATATAGCCCAAGTAGTAATAGACCCATTAGGCAACGAGTTCAACCAATCTTTTGCTTTCCCTTCTAGAGAGAAAGGAAATAATCGCAATTTAATGGCTTCTTCAGATGCGCCATTAATCTTAAATGTGTCACAGATTTCTATGAACGTTCTTAGATGAGAGTTAGGATCTTCATGGTTATGGCCACTAAACTTATTATTCTGGACAAGTTGCATCGCCGTGGAATCAATTTTAAAGTTGTTAGCCTCTACAGCAGGTCTAGCGATACTAAATTGTACCCCTCCCCTAAAAGGCATATTATAGTCACGGCATGTTCTCCTATTTTCCATTGGGTGCCCGTTATGCTCTACTTGGCCTCCTAAGTCCTGCCCCTCTTGATGAACATCAGCATCATTATTTTGATGATTCATGTTGTGTTGATTCGAATTTTCCAATCTAGTTGATTTTCTATTACGTCTACAGGTTCGCTCGATTTCAGAATTTAACGGTATTAGTTCAATTGGACGATACCTGGACATACACTAATAGATTAAGAAAACAATGCAAGAAAATAAAGACAAATAACTTAAAACGAAATAAAAGCTTGACCTCCAAATACTAAGGATCACTAATATTGTAATAAAAACACTAAATTCGTTGCACTTCCCCGGCAACGGCGCCAAAAACTTGATGGGCGCAAAATAGAGCTTGAAAACGCAAGTATACGTGCCGTACAAGTAATACAGAGTGAGTGAGATCGTTCCCACAGAGAAGTGATGGGTTTAGTGCTTACAATTACTAGCTACACCGTTTCTATGAATCCAAGTAAAACGATTAATTGATCTTCTGAAAATAGATTAAATCTTTTAGCTAAATATTAAAACTAATTTAACTAGATCTTAAAGTAATTTCTTAGCAATTAGAGAAAATAGCCTTGCATTTCTGATTTCATATGTGTAACCTGATGGTGATAAAATAAATATTTCATTTGGTTGAACTTTGGATTATCATGCGATGATTTTTTAAGAAGAACCATTTATCTCTCGATACAAGGAGTCTTAATATCTACGCAACCCTAGTTATCTCTAACTTAGGAAAAACGAAAATATTATGAAGTGCAAGATTCAAATTCGCAAGCATAAAAAGGAAATCTCTTTCACTTTTCAAAACTCAATAGATCTTGTGATGCACGCACGTTTCTCCTCTCTCGACTCTTGAAACGCCGTAAAAATAAAGAAATGTTGGTTAATGATTCGCATTGCTCATCTCTCGATTCTCGCACTGCGATAAACTAGCCCTTAAATTAACATTACGCCGCTCTTCTCTCGATTCTCGCGGCGCAATTCAATAAAGAGACATGATCCAACAATTTCACCATAAAAATCACAAGATCCATAAAGATAATCACAAAGCAAACCCAAAATCAAAGATGTTCATCATCACAATACACATACTACTCTCATCATGCAAGACTAGAGAGTTTTAGTTCATGACTGCGGGAAAATAACGCAAAACTGAAGAGATCTTACTAAACATTTCGAAAGAAATGCGAATCTTCCCTTCTCCAGTGATGTGGAAGCGTTTCCTTCAGCCCGAACGCCAAGACTGGACTGGTTCTTCCTTGGCCGAATTCCTTCTTCCTGCAGTTTTTCTCCTCTAATGGCTCTCCAAGAATAGAAATGAATCCCCCCTTTTATGGCTGAAATTTTCCTCTTTTAAACTTTTCCTCTCTTTTTCTAGTGGGCCCCACATCCAGTCATTTTAAAATGCTGAATGGATGCTTTAAAATAGGTTGTAACTGTCCAAAACTTGGCATTTTCGGATTTGAATTTCCTGTAACTGCCAAAAATGTTGTGAATATGTTGCAACATTTCTGGTGCTGTTTTTTTCTTCTGCATAGTTTGACCTGCCAGCATTTGTTGAGAATATGTTGCAACATTTTTCCCAGATTTTTCACAATACTTAGTCTTCAATCCTTGACTCAAATTCTCCCCGAATCCTATCATAAAAACATATAAACAATTAGAGTACAAACATTTTGACTCCAAATCATGCGGCAATTGGATTTTATCTACTTTTCATGTAAAAATATCACATAACAAGGCTAAAAATGGTTAAAATAGAGATGACAATAACTTCTTTTTGCGAAGTTATCAGCCGCCAACACCATCTCTTGGTTGGCCAAGGCAGAGGAGATGGAGAAGGTCATGGAGAGCTTGAGCAAGATGGAAGTGTCCGAGGAGAAGGAAGTGGAAGACGACCATCATGCCCAGGCCCCCTGAGGATGCCTCGCCTTACCGTTTTTTCCATTTTCTTGTCTTGTAACAAGTGCTACCCCTGACCATCTAAGTGATAACTTCTCAAATGAAGTTATCTACGCCAAGTATTTCTACTTCATAATTAGTAAAAAGGAGTCTAAATGGTAATAAATATGATTAATTATTGTTTTAATATTTATGGTACTAAGTTGGTCTTATTCCATGGTTTTTATGCAAGATTTTTCGAGGAAATCAACTTGGAAGAGTAATGCAGAATTCTTATTTTCGGCCTGCACCAGTTACTGCAACATCCAATTCTGAAACTGCAACATTTGTCTGTCCGAAATTCAAATTTTAAATTTGAATTGCCGCCGTTTTTAATGATGGAATGATGCATCTCTTCAGCAAGGGTGGACGTTTTTAATGCCAAAAACTGACCAAATAGGGGGATGGAATTATTTTTTTCGGATCTAAGGAGGAGAGCACCATCTAGGGTTGGCTTGGGAAGAAAAACTCCATTGGAGAGCGACGGCTAGAGGAAGAAGAATGAGATCTTCGTGCGGATCAAAGAAGCGACTCTAGGAAGAGATTCCTGCAGCGAATAAACGGGAACCACTATGTTTTGTAAGATCAACTTCAACATTTTGTGTGATTTCTCCAACGCCATGAACTAATTCTTCCTTAATCTTGTATTATGAGAGTACTATGTTGGGTTTGATGGATATTTTCTAGTTTATCTTGTTGAGAATACTTGGTGAATGTTCTTTATCAATCTTATGATCTTTATTTCTGAAATGTTTGGCCAATGTTTCACTTTTATGCTACGCTTCATAAATCGAGAGAGGAGTTGCGGTAGTATATCACTGAGTCAGGGGACCATGTAACTCATATTTTTCCCCGTTTGAGGATGTAGGATTTTATAAGGTTTGATTGAGATTCCTAGTCCTTTTGCTCCGAGACGGTCCCGCTGCCCAGACTCTCACTAACTGGGCAGGGCCGGTGGTACCTCTCGTGGATGCCTAGAGGTCTCACCTCGAGATGGATTCAACTGTCAGACTCTCATCTAGCTGGCAGGGCAGGTTGATCTCTCGGAGGTTGGGTAAATCTCACCTCGAGATGGATTCCGCTGTCAGGCTCTCATCTAGCTGGCAGGGCAGGTTGATCTCTCGGAAGGTGGGTATGTCTCAACTCGAGATGGATTCCGCTGCCAGGCTCTCATCTAGCTGGCAGGGCAGGTTGATCTCTCGGAGGGTGGGTAAGTCTCACCACGAGATGAATTCCGCTGTCAGGCTCTCATCTAGCTGGTAGGGCAGGTTGATCTCTCGGAGGGTGGGTAGGTCTCACCTCGAGATGGATTCTGCTGCCAGGCTCTCATCTAGCTGGCATGGCAGGTTGATCACTCGGAGGGTGGGTAGGTCTCACCTCGAGATGGATTCTGCTGTCAGGCTCTCATCTAGCTGGCAGGACAGGTTGATCTCTCGGAGGGTGGGTAGGTCTCACCTAGAGATGGATTCCGCTGTCAGGCTCTCATCTAGCTGACAGGACAGGTTGATCTCTTGGAGGGTGGGTAGGTCTCACCTCGAGATGGATTCCACTGCCAGGCTCTCATCTAGCTGGCAGGGCAGGTTGATCTCTCGGAGGGTGGGTAGGTCTCACCTCGAGATGGATTCTGCTGTCAGGCTCTCATCTAGCTGGTAGGGCAGGTTGATCTCTCGGAGGGTGGGTAGGTCTCACCTTGAGATGGATTCCGCTGTCAGGCTCTCATCCAGCTGGCGGGGTAGGTTGATCTCTCGGAGGGTAGGTAGGTCTCACCTCGAGATGGATTCCGCTGTCAAGCTCTCATTTAGCTGGCAGGGCAGGTTGATCTCTCGGAGGGTGGGTAGGTCTCACCTCGAGATGGATTCCGCGGTCAGGCTCTCATCTAACTGGCAGGGCAGGTTGATCTCTCGGAGGGTGGGTAGGTCTCATCTCGAGATGGTTTCCGCTGCCAGGCTCTCATCTAGCTGGCATGACAGGTTGATCTCTCGGAGGGTGGGTAGGTCTCACCTCGAGATGGATTTCGCTGTCAGGCTCTCATCTAGCTGGCAGGGCAGGTTGATCTCTCGAAGGGTGTGTAAGTCTCACCTCGAGATGGATTCCACTGTCAGGCTCTCATCTAGCTGGCAGGGCAGGTTGATCTCTCGGAGGGTGGGTAGGTCTCACCTCGAGATGGAGTCCGCTGCCAGGCTCTCATCTAGCTGGCAGGGCAGGTTGATCTCTCGGAGGGTGGGTAGGTCTCACCTCGAGATGGATTCCGCTGTCAGGCTCTCATCTAGCTGGCAGGGCAGGTTGATCTCTCGGAGGGTGGGTAGGTCTCACCTCGAGCTGGATTCCGTTGCCAGCTCTCATCTAGCTGGCAGGGCAGGTTGATCTCTCGGAGGGTGGGTAGGTCTCACCTCGAGATGGATTCTGCTGTAAGGCTCTCATCTAGCTGGCAGGGCAGGTTGATCTCTCGGAGGGTGGGTAGGTCTCACCTCGAGATGGATTCCGCTGCCAGGCTCTCATCTAGCTGGCAGGGCAGGTTGATCTCTCGGAGGGTGGGTAGGTCTCACCTCGAGATGGATTCCGCTGCCAGGCTCTCATCTAGCTGACATGGCAGGTT
The DNA here is from genome assembly GCA_039583875.1 of Platanthera guangdongensis. Lineage (NCBI taxonomy): Eukaryota > Viridiplantae > Streptophyta > Magnoliopsida > Asparagales > Orchidaceae > Platanthera > Platanthera guangdongensis. Next base: position 8,148,340 of record CM077162.1, on the reverse strand, counting down.
GATCTCTCGGAGGGTGGGTAGATCTCACCTTGAGATGGATTCCGCTGCCAGGCTCTCATCTAGCTGGCAGGGCAGGTTGATCTCTCGGAGTGTAGGGTAGGTCTCACCTCGAGATGGATTCCGCTGTCAGGCTCTCATCTAGCTGGCAGGACAGGTTGATCTCTCGGAGGGTGGGTAGGTCTCACCTCGAGGTGGTTTCCGCTGCTAGGCTCTCACTAGCTGGCAGGGCAGACGTGCCTCTCGTGGATGCCCAGTATTTTTTACCCGGAGGGGGTATCGCCACCCATGCTCCCATAGCTGGCATGACAAGTTTACCCCTCCGGGGGGTGAAGTATTTTTTACCCGGAGGGGGTCTTGCCACCCAGGCTCCCATAGCTGGCATGGCAAGTTGACCCCTCCGAGGGGTGAAGTGTTTTTTTACCCGGAGGGGGTCTCACCACCCAGGCTCCCATAGCTGGCATGGCAGGTTGACCCCTCCGGAGGGTGAAGTGTTTTTTACCCGGAGGGGGTCTCGCCACCCAGGCTCTCATAGCTGCCATGATAGGTTGACCCCTCTAGGGGGGGGGGGAAGTGTTTTTTTACCTAGAGGGGGTCTCGCCACCCAGGCTCCCATATCTGGCATGGCAGGTTGAACCCTCCGGGGGGTGAAGTGTTTTTTACCCGGAGGGGGTCTCGCCACCCAGGCTCCCATAACTGGCATGGCAGGTTGACCCCTCCGGGGGGTGAAGTGTTTTTTACCCGGAGGGGGTCTCGCCACCCAGGCTCCCATAGCTGACATGACATGTTGACCCCTCCGGGGGGTGAAGTGTTTTTTACCCTGAGGGGGTCTCGCCACCCAGGCTCCCATAGCTGGCATGACAGGTTGACCCCTCCGGGGGGTGAAGTATTTTTAACCCGGAAGGGGTCTCGTCACCTAGGCTCCCATCAGCTGACATGACAGGTTGACTCCCCGGAGAGGCGCACAAGAAAATTACCCTCAGCGAATACGTTGGGTTGGACGTTTCTTTCCGAGCTTGTGCCAACCTCGAAAAGAGCGGGGATTGTGTACAATCCCGTATTCGCAGGTTTCCGGTTTTAAGCTTTTGGAATGGTTTGAGCTCTTGGTGGCCAATTTTTGTCCAGCCCTTGAAATATACTAGTAGGGGAGGAAAAAGCTACCTTCCCCCAGTGGCCCTTTTTGGGGAGGGGGGGGGGGGGGGTGCGGCAAGTTGGCTGGCACCCGCCCCGGCCTGGTAAGCGCGAGGTGGGAGCAGCGAGATCGGTTGGGAGGTCGGGGTCTCGCCCCTGCCCCTCCTGTTCCGCAGCTTGGTGGGGCGAGACCGCCCGGGAGGCCGGGGTCTCGCCCCTGCCCCTCCTGTTCCGCGGATTGGCAGGGCGAGACAGGCCGGGAGGCCGGGGTCTCGCCCCTGCCCCTCCTATTCCGCGGCTTGGCAGGGCGAGACCGGCCAGGAGGCCGGGGTCTCGCCCCTGCCCCTCCTGTTCCGCGGCCTGGCGGGGCGAGACCGGCCGGGAGGCCGGGGTCTCGCCCCTTCCCCCAGCCCCCGCGGTCCGGCGGGGCGAGGCGGGGTGAGACCGGCGTGAGGTCGGGTTCTCGCCCTGCCCCCGCGGCCTGGCGGGGCGAGGCGGGGCGACTGTGGGGAGGCCGGGTTCTCGCCCTGCCCCCGCGGCCTGGCGGGGCGAGGCGAGGCGAGACCGGCGGGAGGCCGGGTTCTCTCCCTGCCCCGCGGCCTGGCGGGGCGAGGTGGCGAGACCGGCGGGAGGCCGGGTTCTCGCTCTGCCCCCGCGGTCTGGCGGGGGGAGACCGGCAGGTAGCCGGGGTCTCGCCCCTGCCCCCCTGCTCCTCGGCCAGTCTCGGGTGCCCGGGAAGGTGAGGGGTAGGGCTTCTCCCGCCCTTGATCTCTTTGGGCCTTGCTTTTACCGTCTTGCCCTCGGGGGGGGGGGGGGGAGTTACACCTTTACCCCCCGACGTGGCTGCTTTCTATTGGCCCAAGGCCTATTTGGCGTAGGGGCATTGTTGACGTTTTGGTCAATGAGATTTGGAAAACTATAAATATACCCTTAGAGGTGCCTTGGAGAGGATCACTTCTTCATTCTCTCTTCATCCTTCAAGGCACCCTAGCTCAAGCATTGGCTAGGGAGGGGGAGATCTCAAAGGTCTTCCTGGTGTGAGGTGGGACCTCCGCGCTAGAGCCGAGGGTCTATTTCTAGCTTCTTGATCTTTGGTCCGTGACGTTCCTCCGGGTGTAGTAGGTGTGAGGTCACCCCTTTCTAGTGACCCGAACTCCACAGAGGTCAATTTTGGCTTCAACACTCGTCATATTGCCAAAGCACCGTACTGTATGGATCCGCATAAGTTGGATGATTTGCGTACTCATCTCGATGAGTTGTTGAGGTGTGGTTTTATTAGACCAAGTTCTTCTCCGTGGGGTGCTCCAGTTTTGTTCGTAAAGAAGAAAGATGGATCGATGAAGCTATGCATCGATTATAGAGAATTGAACAAGGTAACCATTAGGAATAGGTATCCTTAGCCAAGGATCGATGATCTATTCATCAGTTGCGTGGTAGTTCAGTATTTTCAAAGATAGATCTTCGGTCAGGCTACCACCAGTTGAGAATTCGTGAGGCTAATATTCCACGAACCGCTTTCCGTTCGCGGCATGGACATTATGAGTTTTTGGTGATGTCTTTCGGTTTGACCAATGCATCATCTGCTTTCATGGATTTGATGAATAAGGTGTTTAAGGACTTCTCGGACCGATTTATTATTGTGTTTATATATGATGTCTTGGTGTATTCCCGCAGTATTGAGGAGCATACTCAACATTTACGTTTGGTTTTGTCGACCCTGAGGGAGCATAAGTTATATGCGAAGTTGAACAAGTGTGAGTTCTGGCTACCTCAGGTGTCCTTTCTGGGTCATATTGTAAGCAAGGATGGTATTTCCGTGGACCCGACCAAGATTACAGTTGTAATGGAATGGGAGAGACCTTCTACACCTAAAGAGATTATGAGCTTTTTAGGCCTGGCCGGCTATTATAGAAGATTCGTGAAAGGATTTTCAGTGTTGTCAGCCCCTCTAACTAGACTTACTCAGAAGAATACTGCATTCATTTGGAGTGATAAGTGTGAAGAAACCCTACAAGAGTTGAAGAAGAGATTATGTACTGCTCCAGTTCTAACATTACCTACTGAAGGAGTTGAGTATGTTGTGTATATGGATGCATCACACATCGGACTTGGCTATGTTTTGATGCAAGATGGTAAGGTGATCGCGTATGGATCAAAGCAATTGAAGATTCATGAAAGAAACTATACTACACACGATTTCGCCACTGTAATTTATGCGCTGAAGCTTTGATGACACTTATTGTATGGCGCGCTGTGCAAGATCTATACGGACCATAAGAGTTCGAAGTACGTCTTCACTCAGAAGGAACTAAATCTGCGCCAACGTCGGTGGTTAGAATATGTGGCCGATTATGAAGTGGAAATTCTTATCATCCGGGAAAGGCAAACATAATAGTCGGTGCTTTAAGTAGAAAGACAACCAAAATCTTTAACCTGTATGTGCAATCCTTGATGGAAGAATTCCTGTTGATAGACATTGAGGTTGGGAATAGTACAGTACTTGCTTGTTTAGAAGCAGAAGAGCCCACTTGGATTTCCCTTACTCGAGCACATCAGCGGGATGATCCGGATTTGTTACACCTCCGGAATAGAACTGTGAAGGGAGAGCTACCTGATTTCTCCTTGGATGAGTTGGATACCTTGAAGTATCTGGGTAGATTTTGCGTCCCTGCCTTTGGTGACATTCATGCTAAGATCAGTGCTGAAGCTCATGGTTCCAGTGTAGCCTACCATCCTGGTTCCACTAAAATGTATAAGGATTTAAAGCAAATTGTTTGGTGGTCAGGTATGAAGAACGATATTGCGAAGTTCATGTCGGAATGTCTTATGTGTCAGCGTGTTAAGGCTGACCATAGAAGACCTGGAGGTAAATTGGCACCGCTTGATATTCCCAGTTGGAAGTGGGAGAGTATTTCTATGGATTTTATTACTGATTTACCGAGATCTCCCTGTGGGCACGACTCCGTTTGGGTAATAGTCGATAGATTGACTAAATGTGCTCACTTCGTCCATTTTAAGATTGAATATTTTATGAAGAAGATATCTGAATTATACCTGGAAGAGGTTATCAGATTGCATGAAGTTCCTGTCAGTATCGTGTCAGATCGAGACTCTAAGTTTACGTCTCGTTTTTGGAAGAGCTTACAAGAGGTGTTGAGTGCTGATTTAAGGTTTTCCACCGTCTATCATCTGCAGACAAATGATCAAACAAAGCGAGTTAACCAGATCGTGGAAGATATAATCAGGTGTTACATATTGAATCACAGTGGTGCTTGGGATGAACGCCTCAGACTCATGAAATTTGCTTATAATAATAGTTATCAAGAGAGTCTGCAGATGACCCCGTTTGAGGCCTTGTACGGGAGGCGTTGTAGGACGCCTTTGTTTTGGGCTGAGGTTGGTGAGAGGTCATTGCTAGGTCCGGAAGCCCTTGAAGAGATGAATTGTGTCGTGACTCATATTCGATAAAAACTCCGCGTAGCACAAGAATGCTATGAGAAATATGTTAATCAACGAAGGGTTGATCTGAATTTCGCTATTGGTGACTTTGTTTTTCTGAAAGTTTCTCTGATGTCTGGTGTTAAAAGGTTTGGAAGAAACCACAAGTTAGACCCCCGGTACGTGGGACCTTTTCAGATTCTTGAACGCGTCGGAGTTTCAACGTATAAGCTGGAGTTGCCTGCTACCTTCCCTGGTGTCCATGATGTGTTTCATGTGAGCCAGTTGCGGAAATATATTTGTAATGATCGTCAAGTCCTCGACTCGGTGCCCCAGATTCAGCCCAACCTTACGTATGTGGAAGAGCCACTCCGTGTTTTGAAATCTCAAGATCGAGTGTTACGGAGGAAGATCACCCATATGGTCAAGATTCTTTGGAGAAATCAAGACGTCGAGAGTGCGACGTGAGAATTGGAATCGGCGATAAGAGAATCTCATCCACACCTCTTCTCTTAGTTTCTGGTATGTCTCTATGTTTTTGATTTTGTTTGATTTTCTCGTTTTGTTTTGGTTTTGGAGTTGTGTTAAGTTTCCAGACGAAACTTCTTTTTGGAGAAAGTAACTGTAACGCCCCCGATTTTTTTTGATGATTTTTTATTTGATTTGGTATCGTCATATTTATGACGTCATGACGTTACTTTTAACGTCGAGTTGATAACGCAACCCCGTTAAGGCATTTTCGCGTCCGTGTGGTCGAGTCGGCCAAATTCTTGTTTTAATTGGAAAATCTTGTATTTAGTAATTAAGTTAAGTAATTTTGGACTTGCTCGTCAAGTTTCGTCGCGATCCGAGCGATATTCGGGCTTCGGCAATTTGCCGAAGTTTTGTAGAATTTATGTTCGTCGTAGACTTTGAAAATTTATATCTCGAGAATGGCTCGTCGGATTCTGGTTTTGACTTCGCCGTTGGGTTCGTAGCGTCAGTGTTCGCCTTCGATGCGAGTTTCATTTAATTCGGCGCTCATTTGGGCCTCCGTTTTGAACTCATGCTTCCTTGTTCAAAATATATAAATATGATTATTTTAATATTAAAACACTATTCAAAAATGTCTTTTACTATTCATCTCTATAGTTTGATTTTGAATATTTTTGCAAAAAACATTATTCATGAGGACAAAATATATTAATTTTGTTGAGTTCTCGGGTGGCTGGACTTAGTTGTCTAGTTGACTTATCTTAGTTCTCGAGTGATGTGATGTCTTGTACTCGAGTAATCACTTTGTACTCGAGTAATCTTCAGCTTGTACTCGAGTTATCTTCAGCATGTACTCGAGTAATCTGGGACTTGTTCTCGAGTAATCCTAACCGTGTTCTCGAGTACTGCAGCCCTTCCCGAGTAGTCCGCTACAGTTCGCGTTCAGACGTCTTTTTGAGGGTCAAAACGGTGTCGTATAAAAAATGGTTAACATGAAATTTGTTCGTCTCGACGAGATCTACAACTTTACTTTTTGATTTGAAGTCATCATAAACCTCTACTTTCGTTTTCCGCGCGCCCGCTCTCAAATATTTGTTTTCTTCGTTTTAGACATAATTTTTTTATAAAAAATGTGTGTATATATATATAAGTTTATACTTATACTTAAAGGCAATTAGAAAAGAAAGAAAATAAACTTCATCTTCTCCGGATTTTCTCCCGAATCAGAGCGGCGTGAGCGAGAGAGAGAAAGTTTTTCGTGAATCTTCCGGTGGCCGTCGACGGTGCTCCGGTGCTCCAAATCTTCAACCGAGTACAAATCTGGAAAACTCTCGTCGAGAGCTACGCCATAGTGGTAAAACTTTTCCTTTTTCTTGAGTTTTCTTGTTAGGGTTTTTCGGCCCTAACATCTATTTTGGCCATTTTTGTTCAGATCTATACTCCTCCCGTCTTCTTTTACCACGATCTGCGACAAGGAGTGATTCAGGTGATTTTTTTCCGGTAAAATCAAGGCAAGTGGTGGTTTACCCTCGTTTCTCCATGTCCGGCGTTAGGGGTGCAACTCAGATCGGTTCGGTTTGGTTCCGATCAGAACCGAGAACCGACCCGTATAGGTTCGATTCCAAAATTTTGGAACCGGAACCGACCCACGGTTCTACAATGTTGAACCAGAATCGAACCGTATATTTTGGTTCAGTTCTGGTTCGATTCTCGGTTCCTTAATGAATTTTTCATATCAATTTAATTATCTTTTGATCTTTTCTATGAGGACAACAAATTATTTCCTTAGATATTTGACTATTTGTTTAAAGCGTGAGATAGAATTGTTTTTTATACAATGAGTTTTCATTCTTGCATTAATTAAGAAGATTTTTTGGCACCTGTTAAGAAGACTAAGAATCACAATGTAATTAAGAAAGATTGAAAATCTAAGAACAATCAAATGAAATAAAAAATTGGGGGTACAAAATTAAAAAGACAACTGAATGACAAGTGAATACAAATGCAAGTGGATGTACGTGAGCCGTGAGGTATCCGGTGAATCCAAGCACACAAAACAACCCCACCCCCACCCAACCCAAACATAAATTATCTATTTTCCTCATTTCATGAAGTCATATAAATACATGAGAGGAAAAGAAATAGGTTACCATAGAAGTTATGTCATTTCCCTCTTCCCCGCATTTCATCTCAAAATTTATCAACTTTTATTTTTTGTCGACCGCATTATATGGATATTTGCTACAATTCTTTAAATGTTTCCACATATTACTAGTACCATTAACACTTGCACATCCATACGCTTTATTGCAATAGTTACACGTGTTTTCTCAGACTTTTCACCTTCTTTCTTAATCTTAGAAAAATGACCGCATATATTGTACTTAGACTTGTAATCTCTTTTCTGCGTATTAGATGTGCTAGGCACAGTACTACCATCTACAATTGTAGTGGGCTCATTTGTAACAATTGGAGCACATGCTGCGGCGATAACTTCATTTGTGTCTCCTACGCTAGACATTTTAAGACCTAATATATAAACAAGTGTTAGACCCAATTTCAAAATTAGAAATGCATAGTCACATTTACACACAACAGTACAAGACTACATCAATTTCAAATTTATAATGCGCACTGCACACAACACATACACACATCAAGTTTCAATTTATATTTTGTAATGTGCACTTGCACATATACAAATGATGACACATGCAAGTTATTATAAATGTTTCGCATTCCATAGGTCAAGTATTCAAGTAAATGCATACAAACATAACACATCCACATGCACACATCCGCTGGAAGTTAACAATTTAATGAACAATTACTGACTTGCTATTTTGCAAACTGAAATTGTATATCACAGGTTCTGGGAAAAAATAGAGAGAAGAGGGAAGAAGACTTACAACACAATTGTGCAAGTAGAAACCGCAAGAAAAAACAGTTCAGCAAAACCACCAAAAAAGAGTCGTCCTTCGGAGGTCGAAAAGTAGGGCACAACCAACGAAGGAGGAACAAAAGAAATCTGGAGGATTTACCGGAATTTATCAAGTTGATCGTAAGTAATCTGGAGGAACACAAAAATCTGGAAGATGGCGAGGAAGAGTTACCTTATAGACGGGAACCTGGAAGGCGGCGAGGCGCAGTACAGCGATAGCCGACGGGGATGAGAAATCTAGCAACTAGAGGTGCTAGCTTAGAGCGCTCGGACTTCGATTTGCCTTCACTGGAGACGCCGAGACGGGGACGGGAACCTGGAAGGCGGCGAGGCGCAGTGCAGCGAAGGGGATGAGAACTCTAGCAACTAGAGGTGCTAGCTTGGAGCGTTCGGCCTTCGATTGGCCTTCACTAGAGACGCCGAGACGGGGACGGGAACCTGGAAGACGGCGAGGCGCAGTGCAGCGACGGCGAGGCGCAGTGCAGCGACGGGCCGACGACCTAGGGTTGGGAGCACAAAGAGGAACTTCACGGGAAATGTCGAAATGACTAATGAGAATGAGGATTTAAGCCTTATTATAAATTTATAATATTATATTATTATATGCAGTTATGCACTATGCAGAGTGCGGATTCACTGCGGAAGTTCAATGGTATCCTAATTCCTAATCAAATTTATTAAAATATACGGTTCGGGTCGGTTCTCAGGTACCCGACCACAGGACCCGAGAACCCAACCGAACAGTCAGTTCTAATGTATCCAAGAACCGTACCCGAACCGACCATGGCGGGAACCGACCCGAACCGTCCGGTTCGGTTCGGTTTCGGTCCGGTTCTCGGTTCTTCGGTTACTTTTGCACAGGCCTATCCGACGTGATGGTAACTGTTAAGTTTTTTTTATGATCCTTATAACTTCCTGCTTTTTGTCTTTTCAAAGTTATTGTTATGATTAATTCTCTTTGATGATCACTTGATGTTGTAAGATCTTGTCATGGTAAACTCAAATCTGAGGTTTAATCGTTCTTGAAGTATCTTATTGATGGCTTTAATCGCTTTATCTATCGTTGTTGAACGTGTTAGAGTTTATCTAGGATTGTAAATCGTTCCTAAGGGTTGATCAACTGCGTCTTGAATCTAGAAATGTCTAGTAGAATCTGATGTGCCAAGTCTCGATATATATGTGTTTGTTTTTGTGAGTTTTCTTGATTACGGGAGTTAGTGGATGCAACCACCTCCGCAATGTCTGTTTCCTTTATTAGTACCTCGTGGAAGTCTACCAGGTTTTTGGGCGTCTGTGGTGTATGTGGAGTGTATGAGTCTCCCCCGCAGTTAGACGAATATTATATTCGTGAGGGTGTGTCCAGTTGAGTGACCATCTCGTCCGTGTTTTTGGATAAAGTCGACCACATGTGCCTAATAAAGGTTATGCAATTTCTTCATTATGATTTACTCATGTTTGTCACCTTATAGCCTTGTGCATCGGGTGTATTTATGATGTACGTGACGTTTCACGTAAGTATTCTTTTCCTGTTTGATGTTTTACTTTCGTACTCTACTTCAGTACTTTTGGTCTTGGGTTGATACCTCATTTGACCCTTTGGTTATGTTGGCTTTTTTTTCTGCCACCATTTGTATATTCTTGCTGAGGTGTTCTGTCTTTGAAATGCCTCAGGTTCAGAGCAGTAGCGGATAGTGGTGCTGGTTTTGGAGTTTCTGGGCAGCAGTGTTGGCTGTGGTTTTCACCTCGTTGTAGCGAGGTAGTTTGTTGTTTTAGTTTGCTTACTTAGTTCAGACATACTTCTGTTTTATGTGAATTCGTGTTAGATTATTGACGCCCACAGGATAGATGGTTTTTGGATACCTTGCTAGTTGTTTTGTTTTCTTTCTGTGGATGTAAATTACTTGCTCTCTGGGATGTTTTATGTTAGGATTGCATGGTAGTTATTTTCATGTATAAAAAAAAATTACTATTATTACTACATGCATTGCATAATTTAAAATGTTAAATCACTATATTTAACGACCGTACAAATCCACTTTTATTACTATTAAAAATTTAGAACTTGCATATGTCAAGCAAACTTCCCTTGCAGCTCAGTTGTGATGGGGTTGTGGTTTAAGGCACCTTATCAAGGAGGTCGTGGGATCGAGCCCCGCCTCGACAACCTACCGTGCTGATAAACAGACCAGAGATGGGTTGGGGTGTCATGGGCTGCAACCCTGTAACGTTGCTTGGGGTCAGCGAGCGTGCCATAAGTCGGGTCGTTACACCCCCCCCCCCCAACGACATACAAGCCGCCACACGGAACTCTTGCCCCGGCCCCACCCGCTCATGGGTCTCAAATCTCGGGCTTGCCTGCAAACTCTGACTTCTCACGTCAGGGTCCCGCCAAACAAACAAACTGATTCTAAGAACCCTTGCTAGACCCCACCCGTTCACGACGACCCATGCCCGGCTCCAATATCGGGACCAAGTCCACTGCAGGAGACCCAGCAGGACACAGCTAGGATCGTCCGGGCTTGTCCTAAGCTTGACGTTCTTGTCAGTTTCACAGAAGGGGACTTGTCTCGTCGGGACACAATCCACACATGACCTTGCAACATCACAGGCTAGCCAGCCGAACATAGAGACAAACCACGCCTTGTCACATCACAATCTCATGCCTTTCCCACCCTATTCCAACATTTGTACCGTACCATTCTCGTGCCCCCGCGTGTACTCTAGTTTCCACTCGGTCCGGTTCCGACCACACGCACTCACACGAGAAAGGGGAAAAAATATCATCACATACGACATCTTGTCGCTAACGGATTTCTACAAAATCCTTAAGGCTCGCAATGCAACATCACCGAGTCGGACTAACGGTTGCGACTACGACTTCAGCCACGATGCCTAATCCACTAACAGAGCGGATCTCTAAGGCAATATCATGTCGGGGATGGACACAATCGACCCGATGGCTCCTCTTGAACCATGGCAACCTGAATCCCTCTCACTTGAGAGATCTGATGCCTAGAATGCTTGAAAGAAAACAAGAAAAGTGTATATGTCATACACGCATCCTAAAACCAAGAGGATAAGTGTCGTTACCCTTCTACTCCTCTTCCTAGCCATAAAATCTTGCTTTGCACGGATGGAAACGAGCGCCTCTTCATCCTCTCCGCGGATCTGGCCTCGGAACGTCGAACGGAGGTCTAAAGCTTCGTCAATGACGGAGAAAGCACTCCTTCTTCCTCCTCCACTCTCCAACTCTCAAACCCTAACCTTCACCCAGAAAAGAGACGAAAATGAGGGGGAAATCCCGCTCAGCCCTTCTTAAGCCCCTTGGGTAGAGTATCCTAGGCCTTGTGATCAATTATGAAGTGAAATCGGACGGCTAGGTATTCAAGTTTCGGGAGTCCACGAAATAGCCTTCGACTTTCGTCGAACGACTTCACAGCTCAGCCAAAAATTCGTCGGACGGACAGAGCTCGACAAACGGCCCTCACATTCGTCGAACGACCTTCGACGTTCGTCGAACAGCCTTCGACGTTCGTCGAACAGCCTTCGACGTTCGTCGAACAGCCTTCGACGTTCGTCGAACAGCCTTCGACGTTCGTCGAACAGCTCCACAACGCGGCCAAACACTCGTCGAATGGACAGAGCTCGACGAACGGCCTTCACATTCGTTGAACGGCCTCGTGTTCGACGAACAGCCTTCGACACTGGTCGAACGGCCTCGAGTTCGACGAACGGTAACCTCCAGATGTTGAACTTCCGGGAAAACTGGGGCATTACAACTCCTCCCCCCTTAAATAATTTTGTCTGCGAAATTATTCTTCACACCGAAAGACAGCAAGAAAATCGTGGCAACAAATTAAAGCATTGTTACAACAACTTTAAACAAACGACATACCAGACGAAAAGAGTTATGGGAAGTCCTCGCACATTGCTTGCTCACGCTCCCAAGAGAAATCATCTTGCTCGCAGTTGTCCCAACGCACCTTTACGAGCTTAACCACTTTGTTCCGCAACTGCCGAACTTCTAAATCCTCTAAGCTAACTGGACGGACCTTCGTCCTAAAGTCCTCTTCTATCGGCATCGTCGCCGATTCGATCACATCATTAGCCTCCACCAAGGCTTTCCGCGAGACGGAGAAATGGAAGACATCGTGTAATCCACTCAGCTTCACAGACAATGCTAACTGGCAAGCTGCTTCTCCAACACGTTCTATAATCTCGAACGGTCCCAAAAACCTCAGACTCAGCTTCTTGAGTCGACAAATCCGTGAAATGCCTTCAAATGACTTAATCTTGAGATAAACCCAGTCGCCTACCGCGGACTCCACATTCCTATGGCGAGCATTAAAATACTTCGCATGCCGGTCCTAGGCAACCTTCATGTGTTCCTGGATGGTTCGCACCAATTCACAAGCATCAGCCACCATTTCTATTCCCAAAAGTTTGGCCGCCTCTGCCCAAAACATCGGTTGTCGACACCACCTTCCATACATAGCTTCGTATGGCATCATCTTTATATTAGTCTGGTAACTGTTATTATAGGCAAACTCTACCATGAAGAGGTGATCCTCCAACTTCTTCCCAAAGTCAAGAGTACACATTCTCAGCATGCATATCCTCCATTGTACGGTTCGTTCTTTCTGTTTGTCCATCGTTTTGAGGATGGAACGTCGTACTGAACTTAAGCTTCGTGCCCAGACTTTTGTGAACAAGCCTCCAGTCTTTGGACATGAAACGTCCATCGCGATCACTAACTATACTCTTAGGAATCCCGTGTAGTCACACATTGTTGCGAACATACAACTCTACCAACTTCTTCACGCTGTCCTCTTTCCGATTTGGGATGAAATGAGCCACTTTGGTCAAGCGATCCACGATAACCCAAATCGCGTCGTTACCCTGCTGCGATCGAGGTAAGCCATGCAGAAAGTCCATGAAGAAGTCATCAAATTTCTACTCGGGAATAGGAAGAGGCTTCAGGAACCCGCCCGGCTTCTGACACTCGATCTTCACTAAGGCACAAGTTTGGCACCGACTCACGTACAAAGTTATATCACGCTTCAAACCAAGCCACCAAAAGGATTTCTTCATATCCAAGTACATCTTTGTACTGCCCGGGTGAATGGAGTACTTCGTAAAATGAGTCTCAAACATCAACTCCTCACAGAGCTTGCCGAACTGCAGTACATATATCCTTCCGTCCTTCCTCAGGATCTCATCAATCATCTCCCAGACGCTACCTTCGCCCTTTTGAGCTTCCACCAAGAATGGCAGGAACTCTACATCCAAACTGGTCGCTTCCCGAATACGATCAGACGAGTCTTTTTGCAACTCAATCCAGTTCAATCGAGTCATGCTAGACTCGCCTCTTGCTACACACTCAATGTTAAGGGACTCCCAGTCCCACACCAACTGAAACGACCTAGGGAGGACCCCTAGCACCGCCCAGCCCACCAACAGCCCATGGAGGACCCATGGCACCACGGTGGTACAGCCGGAATCTACAAGGCCTGCAGGCCGTACACCCCAACCAAATCTTCGCGCCTGTTTCTCAGCAGCGGAAGGTTGTTGGCACGGGTCTTCGAACCCGCAACCCTTGATAAGCAACCTTCAATAGTTCTCATCACCAACTGAGCTGCAGCTCAGTTGGTTTTGGTTGGGGTGTACGACCTGCAGGCCTTGTAGATTCCGGTTGTACCACCGTGGTTCCATGAGTCCTCCATGGGCTGCTGGTGGGCCGGGCGGCGCTAGGGGTCCTTTCTAGGTCGTTACACCAACCGCTCATCATGAGCTTCGATCCAACTCCTTTATCCAGAGTATTTCTTACTCAAGGCATCCGCCACCACGTTGGCTTTACCCGACGTATACTGAATCACCACTTCGTAGTCTCCAAGGAACTCGACCCATCTGCACTACCGCATATTCAAGTCCTTTTGGTCTAGAAGATACTTCAGACTTTTGTGGTACTTGAAGATCTCCTCCTTCGCACCATACACATAATGTCGCCACAACTTCAATGCAAAAATTACCGTCGCCAATTCCAAGTCATGGACGAGGTAATTCCTCTCGTGAGGCTTCAACTACCTAGACCCAAAGGCTATAACACTGACATGTTGCACCAACACGCAACCCAACCCACATCCTTATGCGTCACTAAAATTTTGAAATCCTTCAATCCCTTTAGGTAGACTTAGGATTGGAACTATCATCAGCCTTTCCTTTAAGGTGTCAAATGCTTGACCGCACTCCTGAGTCCACACAAACTTTTGGTCCTTACAAGTCAACGAAGTGAGGGGTAGAGCTATCCACGAAAAGTTTTCCACAAATCTTCTATAATACCCGGCTAGTACAAGAAAACTCCTGACTTCTGCCACGGTGCTCAAAACTGGTCAATCTCTGATGGCCTCAACTTTTGCAGGATCCACTGCCACACCATCACCACTAATCACATGGCCCAGAAATGTCACCTTCTCTAACCAGAACTCGCACTTTGAGAAGTTTGCATAAAGTCGGTTCTCTCTCAATACTTACAAAACTATTCTCAAATGAGTCTCATGCTCCGCCTCCGATTTGGAGTATACCAAGATGTTGTCGATAAAGACGACAACAAAAGAGTCCTAGTATTCACGAAATGCTCGATTCATCAAATCCATGAATACGAACGGCGTGTCCGTCAGCCCGAACAACATCACCGAGAATTCGAAGTGACCATACCTCGTTCCAAAAGCTGTCGTGGGTATGTCCTCGTCCCGAATTCGCAACTGATAGTACCCTGACTTCAAGTCCAGCTTAGAATACACCACTGACCCCACCAACTGGTCGAACATGTCATTTATCTGAGGAATCAGATACTTATTCTTGACAGTCAGTTTGTTCAACTCTCGGTAGTCTATGCACAACCGCATACTACCACCTTTCTTCTTCACGAACAGCACTGACGCGGACCATGGTGAAGAACTGGGTCTAATATACCCTTGTTCCAATAGTTCCTACACCTGTACTTTGAGTTCGACGAAATCCTTTGGTGCCATCCTAAAAGGAGGACGTGACACCGACCTAGCCTCTAGCACTAACTCAATCGAGAAATCAATCTCCGGTCGAGGAGGTGCTCCAGGAAGCTCCTTGGGAAACACATCCTCGAACTCTGCCACTACCGGCACTTCTCCAAGTGATAACCTGGAAAGGCGAACCTCCAACAATATTACAAGAGCTACTCCTTCCTGGTTAACTGTCTGCACCAACTGCATGGCCAAAATCAGGGAACAAGCCTCTCCACTAAGTCCCTCAAACGTAACTTCTGTCTGCCCTTCGTTTCTCAGGGACACCACCTTAGATAGACAATCAATACTGGCACGCTGCTCTGCAAGCCAGTCCATTCCCAAGATCACATCGAACTCAACCAGCGGTAGAACCAATGCTACCAACATGAAGTCAACACCACCTAGACTCCAATAAATTTGCCACTTCGCCCCGGTAGTCATGGAAGACCCATTGGGCATGCGCACCTTCAGCTCTGCGTCCGCCGAAAATGACTCAACTCCAATTCTCCGGATAAAGCTTTCCCCAAGGAAGGAGTGTGACGCTCTCATATCAAGCAATACCCTAGCGGGGTACCCAGAAACTAACACAAAGTTTAAAACATAGGCAACATACATAAACGGTCTTGAAAGTTTAAAGTAAAAGATTAACTTAAACTTTCATACCTGTCACCACATCGGGTTGGCAGATCGCTTCCTGCTGCCCAAGGTTATACGTCCTTGGCTACACGGGTTGGAAACAAGAAGTGCTAGACTCAGCCATCTTTCCTTTCTCCGCAGCGCTGGGCCCGGAGCGCACCGACTGCTCTTGCCTCGGCTCCTACTCAGCGCCACCCTCAGTATAGAAACGAGCTATGTGGCCAGGCTTGCCACACTTGTAGCATGATCGTGGTCCCTTGAAGCGAGACCCCCCCCCCCCCCCCCCGACGTCGTACTATCCTTCTCCCAATTCTTGTAGGGATGAGACTTCTTCTTCCACTTACTTCCGTTAGACTTTCCTTGGGATTGAGAAGGTTTTCCTTCTCCCTGCTTGGCTGCAAAACCCTTTCGACGTTGGGTTCGCTCCAAATCCCTTTCCAATGTTCTGGCAGCCTCAACCAGCTCATTGAAAGCAGCATTCTTCATAACTATGAGGGGTTATCTCAAATTCTCCCTCAGCCCATGGTAGAAGAGGTTGTCCCACTCCACATCATCAGTTATGGTCGTTCCAACATAACGACCCAACCGAGTAAACTCCTGAACATACTCGTCTACCGTCTTGTCTCGCTGTAGCAAGTGCTGAAATTGCCTCTGAAGGGACAGCCTCGTCGACGCGGGAATATACTTTTTCAATAAAACATTCCCGAACTCCTCTATGGGCAGGGTGCATCCAGAAAACTGGCGACCACTATGGCTCACCCACCACAGCTTAGCATCATCTTCCAACATGAAACTTGTAAACTGGGATTGCTTCTCTACTGGCGTCTCTGCCGCCCTTAACAGTTCTTGAATCCTTGTCCACCAATCATCTGCATCGGTCGGCGTGCCGACGCCCTTGAACGTTGGAGGATGGAAGCTTATGAAATATTTCATTTGTGGGTCTCCATGCCCGACGACCACTCTTTCAGCTAACGGCTATGCTTGCCTGGCTTCTCCGCCTGACACGACTGTTGCTGCATCCGGGGTAGCAGGAGTCGCTACCTGTGCAATAGGGGTCACAACTTGTGCTGCGGAGGCAGCTTGAGCTGCCACCATTACTTCTACGAGCATGCGATAGAAATCGGCCGGCGATACCCCCATGCCCAAAGGACTCTGAGCAGTAGCACTGCTCGCCGAAGACTCTTATCATGGCCTCACAACATACAGACTCCACAGCTTCAGCATTATAAGATGATATATAAACTAACCAAACTCAAAACTCAGACATCAACGGCGGAAACATACACCCAAAAACTAGAAGTTATCCACAAAATCAAGAGTATCAAAAAATGGCCTTAAGACCTTACACATCATAAGTCCATGACTGCAGTAACATTAAACAATAGTAACGTGTATACGTACTACTAGGCTACCTCGGCATGTAAGTCGGATTACATCTCAAGGAGCATATCATTCAATCAAAATATATGAAAATAAAAGGAAGTCCACTTCATGAGGATTAGACCTTTTTGGACGGCGAGCTTGCTCCTGCTTGCGATCCTTGCCCAGTAAAAATTGGATGTAACGTGGGTCAGCAAAAGCCGGCCTCAACTGTGTAACCAACACATCTCCTCTCGGTCATCCCTAACGGACCTCGGGGTACTCCATCACCCTGCAGGTCAGCACTTCGTATGTAATATATAACAACATGTAAAACTATAAAACAGGTTTGGATGTCTCAAGCAACAAACATGTTTTTAAGTTGAGCAAGTAATATAAGGGGCCTACAATGCAGCATGAATGCAATCCTGAGTTTCACCTCTAAAGCGTATGGTTCTAACATATCATCACAATGGGCACTTCCAATTTCCCCATCAGCGTTCAAGCCGCAAACACAAGAGTACTCTAATTCCCACCCCCCCCCCCAACGACATACAAGACGTCACACAGAACTCTTGCCCTGGCCCCACCCACTCATGGGTCTCAAACCTCTGGCTTGCCTGCAAACTCTGACTTCTCACGTCAGGGTCAAGCCAAACAAACAAACTGATGCTAAGAACCCTTGCTAGACCCCACTCGTTCACGATGACCCAAGCCCGACTCCAATATCGAGACCAAGTCCACTGCAGGAGACTCAGCGGGACCCAGCTGGGATCATCTGGGCTTGTCCTAAGCTTGGCGTTCTCGTCAGTTTCATAGAAGAGGACTTGTCTCGTCGGGGCACTCTCCACACATGACCTTGCAACGTCACGTGCTAGCCAGCCGACCACAGAGACAAACCATGTCTTGTCATATAACAATCTCATGCCTTTCCCACCCTATTCAAACATTTGTATTGTACCATCCCCGTGCCCCCGCGTGTACTCTAATTTCTACTCGGACCGGTTCCGGCCACACGTACTCACACGAGAAAGGAAAAAAAAACAACATCACAAACGACATCTTGCTGTTAATGGATTTCTACAAAATCCTTAAGCCTCGCAATGCAACATCACCGAGTCGGACTAACGGTCGCGACTACGGCTTCACCCATAATGCCTAATCTACTAACGAAGCGGATCTCTAATGCAATATCATGTCGGGGACGGTCCACGCTCACCGCACCAGAAATGTTGAAACCAAAAACTGGTCTCAACGAGAGTCCGGACCTTGGGGTGTGGCTGACACCTATTTCTCTCAAACCTCGACCCAAGACTAGCCACAAAGAATTGGAAACTAACCCTAAGCCTCAGCTGGGGGCCTGAGAGGTCCCTCCACTAACCCGAAAGTTCTCTGAGTGCTTCCTCTCCAAAGCCAATTGTTGGGCTAGGAGTACCTCAGAAAGCTCTAGAAGGCAAAATGAGAGTATGAGGAAAACTGCTTTCTGAGGTATCCTATGGGTCTATTTATAGATTTTCAAAATCTGGTCTGCAAAAAACGTACTTTTGCTGCCCTAAATTTACTAAAATGCCCCTGGGCTGGTCTGCCAATAGCCAAACTCCGTTGTTCTGAGGAGCTAAATGCAGACCAATGGTGTTTAGGTAATTTTAGGTCTGAGTCCCAACTGGCGGAAGCTCTTCCTGCTGAGCTCTGCGGGAACCCTGCTTGCCCCGAGCGTAAGCCTTCTCGCCTTTCCCGTGCGGGAACCAAAAGACTGAAGGGGCGTTGAGTGGAGAGGCATCACTCAATGCTGAGGGCCTATGGGCTTCCGCCATCCAGAGGCGCGAGCCCCTGTTCCTGCTCAGGGCGGGAGCCTTCCCGCCCGCCCTAGTTCTGCCATGGCCTGAGCCTAAAATATGCTCAACGAAAATATCATGAAGTCGAAGGCCCAGCTCGACGAGTTTGCGTTCGACGAATTACGTTCCCAGCTTGACAAATTGAGCTCGACGAACTGGCGCTTCTTGACCTCCAGGGCGAGAGCCTTCCCGCCTACTCACGGCGAGAGCCCTCCCACCCGCTTTCCTGCTTGATCCAATGGTATGCCCAAAGCTGGCCCAATCTGGGTCCTTGGGGGATCTTGGTTCCACCCAGCGAATATGGGGTAGTACAATCAGGGATTGACCGCAATATTCTTGGCCATTAGAATGTCGGATCATTCTAAATTGCGTACATCACGTTAGTGCAGGTGGTATTCAGAGGGGTGTATTCTTGAAGTGGATGTTGCCCCCATTCTTTGGAGGGTCACGTCGACGGTTGTCACTATGGCGCTCATCCTGACGCCGTTCTTCTTGTCCTATGAGAGTTTGTTCTTCTCCTTTCTTCCTTTTTTGTCTACCTTCAAACTACAGGCAGTGTGCTTTGATGGCCTCGTCGGCTGCGATATATGCCTCTATGCTGTGTATGAGGTCGGGGTAGCTAGGGACGGTTTCCCTCATTAATGCTAAATAGAAGCCGCTAGGATGGAGACCCCCAAGGAACACTCCTCTTAACAATTCTGGGTCGACCCCTGGGATTTGGCGAGCTTTTACAGAGAACCTGTGGAAGAAATCCTTCATAGACTCTCCTTCATTCTAGCGGATGCCTGATAAGTGGGAAGGGTAGCGGACGATAATCTGATTTGCTATAAACTTATCCGCGAACTGTCTCGCTAGCTCTGTGAAGTTGGGAATGGTGCCCACCCTCAAGGAGTGAAATCATGTGCGAGCCTGCCCATTGAGAGTGGCTGGGAACACTTGGCAAAGTAACTGATCAGGCGCGTGTTAGATCCTCATAATGGTAGTGAAGTGGTTGACATGCTCCAACGGATCGTTTGTTTCGTCGAACTCCTCGATGTTCGGCAGCTTGAAACCATGAGGAATTGGATAAGCCAGGATTTGTGGTGCGTGTTGAGAACCAAGGTCCAGCGGGATTGGGTGTGTGTGGGACCGCATATTTGGGCTTCCCCATCGCGTTCCAGGTCTGGGTGTTGACCCCGGTGGGCCCCCCGTGTGGCGGAATATCCCCGCCATCCCGTGGATGGATTAGTCCCACATCGCCTACAGCGGGTGGTCCTTGGTGTTTATGTACCCCCCGTCCCCCCTTACCATCACCTCGGGGTTTTGGGAAGATGTGTGGTGACGGGTGGTTTCCACATGGTATCAGAGCCAGGTTGTCCTGCTGCGGGGGTGTGTTGAGATTATATTAGCCAGCAGGACACGTGTGTGTGGGACCGTATGTTTGGGCTTTCCCCATCGCGTTCCAGGTCTGGGTGTTGACCCCGGTGGGCCCCCTTTTGTAGCGGAATATCCCCGCAGTCCTGTGGTTGGGGTTTGTCCCACATCGCCTGCAGCAGGCGATCCTTTGTGTTCATGTACCCTCGTCCTCCCTTACCATCACCTCGGGGTTTTGGGAAGATGTGTGGTGACGGGTGGTTTCCACATGACATTCATACTCGCAACCTCCCTCTGATACCATGTGGAAACCACCCGTCACCACACATCTTCCCAAAATCCCGAGGTGATGGTAAGGGGGGACGGGGGTACATGAACACAAAGGATCGCCTGCTGCGGGCGATGTGGGACAAACCCCAACCACAGGACCGCGGGGATATTCCGCCACACAAGGGGGCCCACCGGGGTCAACACCCAGACCTAGAACGCGATGGGGAAAGCCCAAACATACAGTCTCACACACACGTGTCCTGCTGGCTAATATAATCTCAACAGTGCAAGGGGGGGCCTTGGCAAAGTAGTTGGCGAGTATGAATGTCCCATTGGTCGGCTTGTCCGTATTCTTCTGCGATCACCTCCCGAATCTCTTCCCGGCTGAACCTCTCGAGTGGGGGAAGTCAGGCATCGTCTTCCCAGTAGTAGCGGTGTCGCCCAGTTTCAGTTCCTCCCCGAGTCGGGTGAGTGGAGATGGCGGCGTCAGAGTACTCTTCGGGCGCCTCTTGTCTTGGATCTTCTTGCGCCCTACCATGATTTGGCTTTGGCGGATTAACTGGTGCTAGAGGAGGAGCATGAGGCACTCCTAGATTCTTGAGCAGAGCAAGCATTTCAGTTTGCTGCTCCTCCATTTGTCGAACTCGCCCCTCGAGGGTGGTGATCGGCGTAAAAGTGGCCTCTGTGGTCAATGACACGTCCACCAAAGAGTGAGAGCGTGCTGGCTCAGTGTGTCCTTCTGGGACGGATCTTTCAGCTATGCGGGCGCTTCTTTTTGGTATTGAAGCGGAGCCTGGATGTTGTAAAGGAGGGAGGTCTTAACTTCTGAAGGGTGTTGGGGATCGTGTTCCCACAGAAGGCGCCAAACTGTTGCGGACTAACTCGGCATCCCGGTCACACCGGAATAAGTTGAACCACCTTAGCTCTCGGGACCGTCGAGCGCACACACAGTCAATGAAAATTGAGAGTTGACACAAGAGGTTTTAACGTGAAAAAACCCCTTAACTGGATAAAAAAATCACGTTACCGGATCTGTGCCGGTCAAAGTCCACTATCAGGTTGCGGTTACAATATGTTTGGAGAATTGAGGGTGACAGGATGCTTCTCGTTACAACTTGGAGGTGCGAGAGAATTTCTGACTCACAATGGGCAACACGCTGCGCCGAGGGAGTGCTAGATGCTAACTTGGTGGATGGTGCGCCTGAGCGCTGATGATGGTCGTCTTCTTCCTTTCTCTGTGCACTTGAGGACTTGGACGTTCCTACGGCTCGTAGGCGTCTTGAAGATGACCCGATGGAGGAGTTCGACAGAGCTCTGTCCTGAGGAAGAAGAAGACTCCAGAAGCGAAAAGATGAGAAATGAGGAGGTCTGAGGCTCCTTTTATAGTCTCCGGGAGATGGTTATGGTGGGCCCCCCACTAACTTGGTGGTTAGTGGGTGGTTACCTGTAGATCAGACGACGATGGATGCTCTATAGTGATCGGACGGTGGTCATCCTGCAAGCGACGACGGCGGTTGGCGGCGGCAACCGACCGGCGACGGGCGGCGGGTGACGGCGACGGGCGGCGGCGGCGGTAGTTGTTGAATGGGAGGCCCCCATGATTTCTCCTATTGTGATGAAGATCATGGAGAGTGTGTTGACCGGTCAAACCCATGATCTCCATAATAAGAGAAATTATTGGGGGAGTGGTTAAATGCACCCTCAAGGCTTTAAATGGGGCTTCACCCCCATCAAAAAATAAATTTATTATATTTCAAAATTAAGGGAAATTTATGCCTCCGCATCTAAAAAATCATTTTGATCGTATGCGATTACGGCTGAGCATATTATTTAAAACTTAAAAGTCGCTCGAAAATTGCTTAAATATTGAACCGAATCGGAAACGATTAAACTTGATTAAACTCAATTTTAGTCGATTTAATTTGACTCGAATCTGATTTCGAGTCGATTTCGACTCAGCCCTGAATCGCTCAAAATATGATTCGAATCAGTTCGAATTAATTTAAATCTAAATAAAAAAAATGAATATTTTAAGTGTTTCATTTGCTAAATTTATAAATTATCCAATTTTATTTTTAGACAACTAGAAATAAAAAAAATCCTCAATTTCAAGCCGACTCGATTCGATTTCAAACCGACTCGAAATCGATTTCGAGCCAAATTCGAGTCGAAAATTAGGGTTTAGGGTGCGCAAACGCGAAGTCGGGTCGAGGAACTGCCAGGAAGATCTGGAAATGCGAAGACGGCGAAGCGGCGAAAGGAAATAGTGTTTTGCGATTACCTAACTGCGGAAGAAAAAGTCAAAGCCAAAATCGCTCGAAATTGACTTGATATCGGCCCTATATGCGATTGTTTTTTACGGTCAAAAATAATAATTGTTGCGGCCTAACTCGACGTTCCGGTCGGACCGGAATAACCTGGACCGCCTTAGCTCTCAGAATAGTCGAGCACGCACACGATCAATGTAGTAGATCGATCGTACACACGAAGTTTTAACGTGAAAAAACCCCTCAACCGGGTAAAAAACCATGTCACTGGATCTATACCGGTCAAAGTCCACTATTTCCTGGCAGTTACAACTTGTTCGTCGAATCGAGGGCGACAGACCGCCTCTCGTTACAATTTTGAGGTGAGAGAACACTTAGCACACGGCGGACGACATGCCGTCTGTAACGCCTCCACTCGTCACATGGAATGTAACGGTAGGTCCGGCTGGGGCCCCATGAAATATTTCACAGACAAGCGGCGAAATTACGCGTGGAAATCAAAATCTACTCGTGTCATATCTCAAAACATTCTAGCACAGCATTTTAGGTTAGATGAACTCAGCACATCGAATGTCCACTAATATACAAACTCCTCATTTATATATATAATCAGGAATGTATACAACGCACACACTCATGGCCTTACAGGTTCCTCTTTACAAATGTACAGTTTCATACATCGGCACGCAGGCCGGCCACACATGAAATCCAAATACGCTTCGCACAGCCTTCAAGGGCCTTTCACAGCAATCATTTATTCCGCTCAATTCAATTCAAGCATCAGCACCTGCAATTAGATATCCACCCAAAAGCGGTAAACAAAGTAACAGTCAGCATTAACTGACCAATTATAACGACCCTACCCCTTACCCGGGGCAGTTGTTCCTTCCCTGTATGCATTGCGATCATAAGATCTATCACACTATCAAGCTACCAAACGCAACCATGTCACAAACGCCGGTCTCCACACGCCAGTGTCAAGCCAGACACGCCTGTGTCTAATAGCCGCACAACTTCATCTCACCCGAGCGGGACACGGCCATTGGACACGCCCGTGTCCCTGGCCGTGTCCTCCAGGACACACCCGTGTCCTCAGGCACACGCATCCCTGACTGAAACCGCAAAGGACACGCCCTGTGACACGCCCATGTCACAGGCCGTGTACTCTGCACTGGACGATCGTCGACCAAATTTCGTCGACCACACACTCAACTGCTCAACCCGAGCACAACACGCTCCTGGGACACGCCCGTGTCCAAGGCCGTGTCACCAAACCCTGAACCCAAAGTGGGCTTTGGGGGTGTTACACCGTCGCGCCTGGCGTTTGTTACAAATTGCACTTTGCAACGATGAGCTTCACTGAGTGTCCCGCTGGCTTTGAACGTGGGAGCGAAGTACTTGAATTTGCGGCTGCGGAGGTCCCTTGGAAAATGAGAGATTGAGCATCGTCAGGTGGCTTGAACGCGACTCGTACGCGGCACGTACGTGGCTCTGGTGCGGTCTGAGTGCATCTCGGACGCTGCTCACAGGAGAAATTTGGCATAGCTCACAGGAGAAATTTGGCGCTCGCTCGGCCGCGGCCGGCAGGGCCGCGGCCGATCAGGAGCGGCCGCCGCAGCCGCTCCCTCGGCCGCGCACCGACGGCCGAGGAGCGGCAGCTTTGGCCGCTCTCTCGGCCGCGGCCGGGGGCCGAGGAGGAGTGGGCACCGCGGCCGCTCCCTCGGCCGCCCGCCGGCGGCTGTGGGGATGGCCGGCGGCGGCGAGAGGAGGGGTGGCCGACATCTGGGGATGACGCCGACCACCTGGCGCCGGCGTGGCGACATCCACGGCGGTTCTGTTGTTACGCGTGATGAGATCGGCGTGCGAAGGGATCGGACGCGGTGATCGTGCGTGCGGTCAAACCCATGATCCCACTATTTTTTGGTGGTGATCATGGGGATGTGATTATGTGCACACACATCATTATAAAGATAGATCTCATTTCTGATAATAATAATAAATAGGTTGCGATGCACTAGAGTTCATCTCTTCTATATAATCCGTTATATAATAGCTTCTCCCTCTCGGTCTGCACCTCTCTGTATGTCTGCGTCGGAGCACTGATTGAGAAATGAAGGTAAGAGCTTTGAAATAATGGAGTTCAGGTGCGAGCATATGAATTTTATGAGAAATTAATGCTGCAGAAAGCTAGCTAGCTAGCTAGCTAGCAGTTGATCTTCTACTGAGAATTGTTTGGTCCGCAGATGTTTAATTGGTTTCAGGGGAACAGGCAGCAGAATGGAAGCAAACAGAACAAGTGTTTAAAAAGAGGGGAGATCCAGCTCCATTTCCTGTAAGTGTCTGCAATTGAGTTCACCTGAACCCTTCATAACTTCATATCATAAAAATTAATTCTCTGAAGCCAATTTCTTTCAACAATTCAGCATTGTTTTTTTTTCTGTCAATGCTTTTTCACTGCAAACAGAACAAGTGTTCTTTAGAGGGGAGATCCAGCATGCTTCTGCTGGATCTTCTGATCGCAAAATTTCATTTTGCTTCTCTTTTTCTTGTCATCATGAAGGCGTTATCGGGCCCCTCTTTGAGAGGGAGCCCGAGCCCGGCCCGGTTCAAGCTTGGCCCGGGCCGGGCCCGGTTGGCAAAAAGCCCGGGCCCGATTGGCCCGGTCGGAATTTTTGTAAACAACTATTCGAAAGTGTAGAAATGAAAAAGAAACAAAATGCTCTTTGATATCTTTCTCCATTTTGGGGTTAGGGTTTACCTAAAGGAATTTCGAGATGAGAGTCTAACGATGTGCGGATGGAAGGCTATGAAGGTGATCATTGTTAACCAGAGAGGAAGGTGGAGCGAGGAAGATGCACCAGGTGGGACTGTCGGCGCGGCTTCCGTGAAGTGGGGGAGTCGGTGCCGATGGAAGGAGCACGCTGGAAGGAGGCGCCGACTTGTTAGACGGAGAGGAAGGTTGCGCGAGGAAAATGTTGGATACAGGAGCGGCTCGGCGAAGAGGGAGATGGGGTGCGGATTCGGCGAAGTGGGGGAGACGGGGTGCAGCTTCCGTGCATTGGGAGAGAGCAAATAGGTTAGGGTTTCCATTAAAGTTTTAAAAAGGGGTTTTTTTAATGAATTAGGTGCGGATAATCAAAATCGGAATGCGGCTAACAATCGCCTAATTGAATTAATAAAATTCAATACATTTTTTGCAAAGATAAAATACTTGTAATTATAGTAATAAATATCTTCTATTTTTATATTATTTTTTTATTTTATGTTTTGAAATATCTGCAGATGCAATAATAATTTATTCTATACATATAACAATTCCCGGAATAAATGGTTTCTAAAACTTGAAATTGAAATTTAATTAGGGAATAGGGAATGATATTCCTACTTCAAAATTAATTATTTCTACCCATTTTTTTTAAAAAATATTACTCTTAAATATAACCCTAAAAACCAATATTCCCACACCCTCTCCCTCACTCTTTCGCTCTCACGAAATTTTTTTGGGTCAGTAGCCTGATCATGAGCATGGTCCGGAGAGCCAATGAGAAGACCCAAAATGCGCGGGCCCAGCGCAAAAGTGTATGGCACAAGCCATAAATGCGCGGGCCCCACCTACTTTGCAGACTTCTCATTGGTGCAGGAACCATGAGCATTATCAGGCTCCTGACCTAACTATTACTCTTCGCTCACACCCCAGCCGCCCCTCATTTTGAACTCATGGCACTAAAAACTAGGTCTGATTTTGAAACAAATATTTCCGAATTAAATTTGGCTCAAAACTAAGCAATTTTTCATTCTCAATCGCCCTGAAATTAAATTGAATTAGCTCAAAATTGAGCAATTGAAGCACTTAAAGGTTTTACTCCTTTAATTTATGTTTAAACTTTAGCATTTTCTAATCTTAAAATAATAAGATATTAATAAATACAGTATATTTTAATGAATTTGAGTTCATGCAAATCATATTTTGAGCGATTCAGCGCAGGCTCGAACTCGAATCAAAATATGATTCAAGTTAAATTAAATCCTTTTAAAGTCAAATAATATGCTCAGCCCTACTAACATCTTGTAGTAACTATTCTGAAATTATCATCAATTATAGGAATACCTTGACACTTCTTGATGCATGTATGAGGAGAAATGTACTACATAACATTTAATGAGGCCTTCAAATTCTCGAACATTCTACGTAGCCCACAAACACGAGCATTTTACAGTCCCTTCAAACTCGAGTTGGAAAAGTTTTGAAACCACACGCAGTCGTGGATTGATTAAATTCAACAAATTTGATTTAGGCTCCGTTTGAGAAGAAGCGGTCATATAGAAAAGTCTTCCAAACGCATGAAACAAATCATGCCGGTGAGGTTGAAATTTCTTCACCAATGCTGTCAGGGAATTGATAGAAATTTCAAGATGCTAAGGGGATGGCTTGAAGAGCTGTGATGAACCTCAGATTGTGCTCGGCGCTTCTGGAAACAGTGAACAGTAAAGCGCAGATTTGTGTTCGGTTTTCCTCGCGCGGTTTGATTAACTGGTTGCATTGTAAGCAGAAACCGGGCATCTGGTTCTGAACAGGAAGCAGTGAAGCTTGTGATTTACAAAGCAGTTGCAGCAGGTTAGGTGGCGGCCAACCAGTTTCTCTTCTCAATTCTAGGTCGTCGGTCTAGGCGGACTTGGCATTGTTCATTCAGTTCGGCGGCGACTTAGAGTAGACGTCAATAACGGGTTGTCGCCGGTTTGTGCGGACTCCGTAGTCAGAGTAGCAGCAGCGGCTATTTCGCCCGGCTTGAGTTTGCTTGTTTTCTTCTCCTTGTAGAAATCATGTCTCGTCATTTACATTTGCCTTATCAAGACCTGTGTTTGCTCTTCAGCTTTCTGATACATAGCTCAGACGAGAAGGTTCCTGCGCCTAATTCTCGTTTCCGCTTATTCAAGATCAGCTCTTGATACCAGAACTACCAGTTGATTGACCATATTTTGCAAGAAGAGATAGAAAAGTCAAAATGAAGCCTTTGCAGGGATCAAAATTCATAGACAGCAGATCAAATCTTAATTAATACAATCAATAAATATAAATAGAGAGATTTAAATAGAGAGGGAGCGGGAGAGGGAGAGAGTTTCTGCTAGTTCTAAGATACATAACTAAAAGTATCAAACCATTTCTAGACAGCAGAAACTAGCTATTTATACAGCTTACAAGTAAAGAGAGATTCTTGAAATGATTCTGAGCCCTCCCTATCTCTTGTATTGCAAGCATACCCTCTCATGCCCGGGCCATCTCCATCGTCGTCTTCATCTTCTTCTTGATCATCATCTCCATGGCCATCTTCGCCATCATCCTCATCCTCATCCTCATCCACCTGCTCATCTTCATCTTTAGCACCGCGGCGACGTTCCATCTCACTCTCCTGGTTTTCATCCTCATCATGATCACTATCAGACTCACCTATTTGTACCGCTCGTTTAAAATTACTATGAAGAGGCTCTTCTTCTTCTTCTTCTTCTTTTCTGGACATCAGCATTCATGTTCACATTACCATCATCCTCATCAGACACATCATCATCATCCTCATTATCCACATCAGACTCGTCATCACTATCAACCACTTTGACCGTGGCCTGGTTTCCAAGAGCACACTCGGGGTGTAGATCAAAGTCACACTCCTCGCAAAAATACGACCAATATCCGTGTTTGACGACCCCGCAAGCATCACACTGATAAGACCTCCAAGCTTTAACAAGCACATGTTTGTGCAGCATGTGCTTAATCTTCTCAGGCCATGCGGCCTCATCATCTTCATCATCGTCATCACTATCCCAAACCTCATGGTCATCATCTAAAGCGCAATGGGGATGGAGATCAAAGTCGCACTTCTTGCAATGAAACGACCAATCATGTCCTTTCTTCCCACAACCATCACACATGTATGCCCTCCTACTCTTCCACAGCGCATGATTGTGCCCTTTGTGCTTGATTTTCTCCGGCCAATTCTTAGCTTTCTCCTCCAACTCATCCTTGAGCTTTTTAATTTGCTCTTTAGTGAAAGGGTAGGCATTCGCTCCATGTTCCATTATGAGGCTTCTCGCCTCCTTCGTGACCGTCTTGCCTTCTGGATTGATGGCCACACACGAAGGTATGCCGCTTATCTTGAAGACTCTGGTGAGGAAGCGTTTGCGTTCATCCCAAAAAGGGAGGGACGGCCACGGCATTTGCGAGAAGTACCCATCGAAGGACTCCTCGTCCTCGTCGCTTGAGACGAAGATGATCTCAAAGGCACCGTCTTTTTCCTTTATGTTGTTATATACTTCAATAAGATGGGGGAGGAAAGCCCGGCAGGGTGGGCACCAATGAGCTGAGAAATAAAGGAGAATGTTTTTTCCCACAAGCTCAGAAACAGGTACCTGAACAGTCACAAAAACATATGTCAATGTGCCAAAATTGAATTTTTTGTGTATTGAGAATAGTCCCATAACATCTAACATCCATGAAAAATGTCATGAACACACTCATTTTTTTCCAAGAATGTATTTCAGTGTTTGTGAAGAACAACATCATGGAGGAATAGCCACTGGAAGAACACTACTTGATGGTTTTTCCTTGAGCCGGTTCGACCAAGACCCTAGAACTGCGTGCGACCACCAGAGCCTCGGGCGAGTCGACATGTGCCGACTTGGCCCCGTCTCTCAGTACACGTCCACTAGGCCGCATGCGACCTAAGCCGTGCGCCTCAGCACGTCTCTCCGGCCACATGCAGGACACGCAGCCTCACCGCCCTCCGGCCGCCTGAAAATGGGCGGCCGTTTCCCGGCAGGAGTGCGAGGCCAAACGGCCGCCCCGCCCCCTGGCCTCCCAGACCTGGGCGGCCTCCGCCCAGCTCTGGGCGGCAATGTTAATTTAGGAGCGGGCGGCCACTTGGCCGCCTGCCCTGTTAAGGTCGGCCGTTTCCCGGCAGGAGCGGGCGGCCACAAGGCCGCCCGCCCCTCTGGCCGCCCAGAACTGGGAGGCCTCTTGGCTGCCCAACTCTGGGCTGCCGTTTCCTGTCAGGAGCGGGCGGCCACATGGCCGCCCGCCCCTCTTGGCCTCCCAGGTATGGGCCCCTTCCCATTCTGGGCGGGTGGCCGCGAAGCCGCCGGACCCTCCGGTCGGGCTCCGCCGCCCGCCGGCCAGCTGGCCTTGCCTGGTCGTCGACCTCCATCGGTCTCCGCCCTCGCCGGCCGCTCCGCCCCTCGCGGGAGGAGCGATTATTTTTCGGCGAGGGCGGTTATTTCCGTCCGAGGGCGGTCCTGTCACTTGCGTAAAATCTGTGATCTGCGTGCTCTAAACGGAACGATTCTATTACTCCGACCAGTGGTTAATGAGAGAAATTACCGGCTTGACACTCCTAAAATCTATAAATAGACTTTTTCCCTCTTCATTTTGGATCCTTCTTCTCGGTCCGGAAAATCCTCCTACGGATTTTCTCTCTTCACTCCTCCAACGATTTTCGCTCTCCACCGCTTCCTTTCCTTCCGCGACCCCGTGCGCACCTCTGCCGCGCGCGCTCCCGCACATCCCTCTTCCGTGAGCGCTCCCGCGCGCCTCTTCCGTGCACGCTCCCGCACGCGCCCCTTTTGTGCGCGCTTCTTTCGTGCGCGCTCGCGCGCCTACCTCTTTCGTGTGCGCCCCTGCGGGCGCCCCTTCTGTGCTCGCTCCCGAGCACGCTTCTTTTGTGCGCGCTCCCGCGCGCGCCTCTTCCATGCGTGCTTGCGCGCCGCTTCTTCTTTGCGCGCTCTCTCCTCCAGCAATCGCCCCACGCGCTCTCCTCCAGCAATCGCCTCGGGCACTCTCCTCCAGCAAGCGCCCCGCGCACTCTCCTCCAGCAAGCGCCCCGCGCGCTCGCCTTCAGCAAGCTCCCCGTGCGCACTCCTCGAGCAAGCGCCCTGCGCGCACTACTCCAACAAGCGCCCCGCGCACACTCCTCCAGCAAGCGCACCGCGCGCTCTCCTCCAACAAGCACCCTGCGCGCTCTCCTCCAGCCACCGCCCCGCGCGCTCTCCACCAGCCAGCGCCCCGGGCGCTCTCCTCCAGCCAGCCCCCACCCCCCCTCCCCCCCCCCCCCCCCCCCGCCGCGCGCGCTCTCCTCCAGCAAGCTCGCCGCGCGCACTACTCCAGCAAGCTCCTCGCGCGCACTCCTCCAGCAAGCTCCTCGCGCGCTCTCCTTCAGCAAGCGCCCCGCGCGCTCTCTTTCAGCAAGCACTCCGCCGTCAAGACCATCCAAGCGCGCCACCACGCGCTCCGTCATCGATATCACCCAAGAGCGTCTCCACGCGACCCACCGTCAAGACCATCCAAGTGCATCTCCGCGCTCCCCGCCGTCAAAACCGTCCAAGTACACCTCCGCACACACCATCGTCGAGACCGTTCCAAGTGCGCCTCCGTGCGCTTTGCCATCCAAACCGTTCCAAGCGCATGTCTGCACGCTCCGCCAGGACCACCGAGTCCCCTCAGTGTCGACAGACCAAGCCCGCCGAGTGCAGCACTCGAGATTTCAAGCACCAGACGTCATCAGAACGAGGGCACCAGGTTGCTCCCAAGCACCAGTAGAAAACTTCAAGGCGCAGCAGGCACATCACTCCCGACAACTCGCAAGAAATACTTAGCTCCGCAAGTGGTGGTTTGTCACCCTCTGAGCTTTCCCTCCACTTTCTCTCTCAACAAACTGTAACGAGAGGCAGTCTGTCTCCCTCAAGTTCTTCAAGAAAGTCTTGTACAACAAGCAAATAGTGAAGGTTTGGCGGACACAGATCCGACCACGTGATTTTTCACCCAGTTGACGAGTTTTCCACGTAAAAAAAAAATCTTTTTCCAATTTTTTTACTTACTGTGACTGTTTGTGCGCTCGACCGCTCTCGGGCTAAGGCGGACCCATTTAGTCTGATCTACCGGAGCGTTGAGCGATCCCTAACAAATTGGCACCGTCTGTGGGAAAACGGTTCCCAGCATTCCTAGAAGACAGTACCCACAGCATAACGGTACTCGTGACTAGAAAGCATGACAGTAAACCCCCACACAAAACCAAAGGAACGGTCCCGGGGGGGTATGTTGATCCAGTTCTTCTTCCCTCGCTCGACACCATGCCTGAAGCAGTACTCCCCGGCACAGATTTTCAAGGCCGCAAAGCCAGTCCTGACGAAGGACCTGAAGCTCAGTATCACTGCAACCGCCCTGAAAAAGTAAGCCTTGATGGGAGGTTCATGCGTGAAGTAGTTCGTGGCATAATCGTTGAAGAGCGCGAACAAGCCAGACAGCGTGCCGCTTCGGCCCCCTCCCTCTCCATTGTCGCTCGCCATTCGCACCTGAGGTCTCGGCATATTCAATCCCCCCGAGCTTCAAACTCCCAAAGATCAAGGCATATGACGGAGCGGGCGACACATCGGAGCACGTTAGACACTTCGCAATCATGGTGCAACTATGCAACCCCCCAGATCCCCTGCTATGCCAAGCATTTTCGTCGACTCTGAAGGGACAGGCTCACACGTGGTTTCTTTCCTTGAATGATGGAGAAATCAAGAATTTCACGGAGTTGACTCAAGAATTCACGGACAAGTTCATTGTCAGTCGACGAATAGTCAAAGACCCTTCCCACTTGTCAGGGATCCGCCAAAACGAAGGGGAAACCCTCAAAGACTTCTTCCGTCGATTCACTACAGAGGAGCGACAAATCCTTGGAGTCAACCCAGAGCTCCTTCGAGGGTTTCTTCTTGCAGGGCTCTGCCCTGGTGGCTTTCACTCTGCATCGGTACGGGAGACTGTGCCCAGCTACGCCGACCTCGTTCGTCGGATCGATGCCCAGATTGCAGCATACGAAGCAGTCAAAGCGCATCAGCAGCAGTTTCAAGAAAGTTCAGAACGGAAAGCGCAACGACAATCATCGCCTCAGAAGAAGAGAAATGATCGTCGCAACAAGCCGCGAGCCCAACAGCATCAGAACCACGCTCTCCTCAACACCTCCATAACCAACATACTCCGTGCAATCCAAGGTAAGGAACCGCTCCACAGGCCTAAGCCTATTGCCCCAAACAAAGGTAACCATAGCAGTACTGCGAGTTTCACCGCGGGCCCGGGCACAGCACGGAAGATTGTACCAAATTGAAGAAAGAAATCAAACGCCTTATTCGTCAAGGGTTCTTGAAAAGATTCCTGCAGAACAAGGCACAGAATCAGCCAGCGCCGCCTAGGCCGACGAAGGATCAGCCACCCTCATGCTATAAGAGATTGGGGGGCAACCCTCAGAGTAATTAATCTCGGAGAATAGCTCTTTCCGCAACCATAAAACTGTGGTAGCATCTCTTGTTCCACCCCACCGACTTTATCAGCATCAAGACATTTGTTTAAAATTTTATGTTTTTCTAACAAATTGTCAAACTGACTTCACTTGTTATATACTTCAGATAGAGACTACAATAGGTAAGGTCGCAAGACCTACGCCTTCCGTCGTTGGGGGCTAACCCCCTTAGCGGTCGGCGCCTGCCAATAGGTAGGGTCGCAAGACCTACGCCTGTCATCGCTAGATTCTAACCCCCTTTAGTGGTCGGCGCCTGTCAATAGGTAAGGTCGCAAGACCTACGCCTGCCGTCGCTAGGGGCTAACCCCCTTGGCGGTCGGTGTCTGTCAATAGGTAAGGTCGCAAGACCTACGCTTGTCGTAATTAGGGGCTAATCCTCTTTAGCGGTCAGCGTCTGCCAATAGGTAAGGTTGCAAGACCTATGCTTGTCGTCGTTGGGGGAGAACACCCTTAGCGGTCGGTGTCTGCCAATAGGTAAGGTCACAAGACCTACGCCTGCGACCACCCACTCTCGACAATCGAAGGTTTGCCCTTATCTCTGAAGTAGGTCGCGGCATTGCCCGGGGTTGCCACCCTCGCGTTCGCCACCGGTTCGAAGGTCCGCTTTTCACTGCCTCTTCAGGACCACGTCCCAGCAGCCTCCCACTGTTGGCGATCGAAGGTCTGCCCTTCTCTCCGCAGTAAGTCGCGACGTTGCCAGGGTCTGCCCCCCTCGCTCTCCACCAGTTCGAAGATCCGCTCTTCACCGCATCTTCGGGACCACGTCCCAGCGGCCTCCCACTGCCGATGATCGAAGGTCTGCCCTTCTCTCCGCAGTAGGTTGCGGCGTTGCCAGGGCCCGCCCCCTCGCTCGCCACCGGTTCGAAGATCCGTTCACCGCATCTTCGGGACCACGTCCCAGCAACCTTCCACTACCGACGATAGAAGGTCTGCCCTTCTCTCCGCAGTAAGTCGTGGCGTTGCCAAGACCTGGCCCCCTCGCTCGCCACCGGTTCGAAGATCCGCTCTTCACCGCCACTCTGGGACCACGTCCTTGCGGCCTCCCACTCCCAGCGATCGAAGGTCCGCCCTTCTCCTATAGTAGGTCGCGGCACCGCCAGGGCCTGCCCCCCTCGCAGTCGCCCAGGTTCAAAGGTCTTCCCTTCACCGTCAACCATTCAGCGACATCCCCCAGCCTGGTGAGCCCGACCTTGCACTACCAGGTTAGAAGTGTTCGCCCTTCACCCTGGTAGTAGGTCACAGAACCATCTGGGTCTCGTCCTTCAACAATCAACGTCAGAGGAGTACCTCAAAGTTGCTCACAACAGGCCTGACATTATAAATCTCACAAGAGAAGTGCGAAATGACAAAGGGCCAAGACCCGACCCTGAACTCTGAAGGAATGTGCCGGAGAATCACAGAAGGCAAAGCGACAACAAAAACATAAAGCCAACAACAAACTGCGAAGAGAAGCAGTAGCTCACAAGCTAACACACATCAAAAGTACAAGAACGCCACCAAGACAACAAGTATGACAAGATAGTACTATGTACAATGAACTAAGGAGTATGCACCTTCTCACCAATGTCAAGCTTGATGCACTCGTCCCCAGAAAGGTAGTCAAAACAAGGATAAGAAGGAACACACTCACTCCCACAGAATGTCATCTGCCTTTCGCTCAGGTAGTGGTCTGGGTGTCGTCTGGACCTCGCCCACCAACCACCAAGACAAACAGTATGACAAGACAGTCTGCACCTCCTCACCAATGTCAAGCTTGGCGCACTCGTCCTCAAAAAGGTAGTGAAAACAAGGATAACCAGCAACACACTCACTCCCACAGAATGTCATCTGCCTTTCGCCCAGGTAGTGGTCTGGGTGTCGTCTGGACCTCGCCCACCAACCACCAACGTCTAAGGAGCGGAACGGGTTTGCTTACAACAGAGCGATGTTTCCAACACCGCTAAAACTTGATCGTCACCACGAGCAAGTACTCAAAGCTAGAATAGTTTACAAACAATCAAGCAATGCTCAAAAAGCTACCAGAGCTCCGCAAACAAAGTACGAAGCCGCTACGCAAGGCAAGTGCGCAAAGAAACAATAAAGGTGGAGTCACGCCTCATCTACCTCAACACCAGAGCCCCTCACTCATCCTTGGAAGGATCTCCAACACCAAATTTGGATACACCGCAATCGCGCGAGCACGCCATCATGCGAAGGAACGTCACCTCCAATCTCGCAGGTATCTCTTAATCTTCGGTGCGCATTGCGCCCAGTGCACGTAGCACCTTGCGCGCACGTTGCACATTACGCCCCGCGCGCACATAGTGCACATTGCACACATTGCACATTCAGTGCACATTGCGCGCCACGCGAGCATAGCGTGCATCGCGCAAATTACACCTTTCATGCACGATGCACATTGCGCCTCGCTGTATAGTGCACATCACACACTTTGCACATTGTACGCATGGTACACATTGCGCCATGCGCACACACCACACACTACGCTCCGCGCACCCAACACCTATGACATTTCATTATGCAAGCATCACCACAAAACAACACGCGTATAACCCAACATTCAATCAAAAGTCCCCGTCTCTCAATCACTTCGGCTCTAGGATGCGACAACTTGGGGGGCAAATGATGGGTTTCCCTTGAGCCGGTTCGACCAAGCCCCTAGAACCGCGCGTGACCACCAAAGCCTCGGGCGAGTCGACACGTGCCGACTTGTACCTGTCGCGTCGTCCACGTCCACGCGGGCACCGGGCCGCATGCGGCCTTAGCTGTGCGCCTCAGTGTGTCTCCCCGGCAGCGTGCTTGGCACGCGGCCTCGCCGCCGTCCGGCAGCCCGAAAATGGGCGGTCATTTACCGGCAGGAGCGGGCGGCCAAACAGCCGCCCCACCCCCTGGCTGCCCAAACCTGGGCCACCCAGATCTGGGCGACAATGTCGAGTTAGGATCGGGCGGCCACTTGGTCGCCCGCCCCTCCGGCCTCCCTGATCTTGGCGGCCTCTTGGCCGCCCAGTTCAGGGCGGCCGTTTCCCGGCAGGAGCGGGCGGCCACAAGGCCGCCCGCCCCTCTTCCAGATCTGGGCGGTCTCTTGGTCGCCCAGTTCTAGGAGGTCGTTTCATGTCAGGAGCAAGCGGCCACATGGCTGCCCGCCCCTCTTGGTCACCTAGATTTGGGCCCCTTTCCCGTCTGGGGTGGGTGGCCGCGAAGCTGCCGCACCCTCCGATCGGGCTCCAACGCCCGTCGGCCAGCGGCCTTGCCTGGCCGCCGGCCCCATCGACCTCCACCGGCCTCCGCCCTCACCGGCTGCTCCTCCCCTAGCGGGAGGAGCGGTTTTTTTCCGGCAAGGGCAGTTATTTTCCGGTAGGGACGGTCTTGTCATTTGCGTAAAATTCGCGATCCGCGTTGTACAACCCCAATTTGGCGACCCCCAGCCATGTCTACACCCGACCAGGACAGAGCGAGCCCATCAAAAGAATGCAGGCTAGGCGAGACGACCTCGCTCTACGGCGAGCCGACCTCTCCGGCCTGGCGCCAGGTCGCCGAAGCAAGGCCCAGGGCCGGGAGGCCACGCGCCAAGGCAATCGCAGGCGAGCCGAGCCCACCTTCTTCTCGGGCTCGCCTCGGCAGGGAGGATCCAACTCGCCTTCTCTTTTCTGCTCGCAGCCTATCCTGATCTGCCCAGAGCCATCTCGAACTACGTTATCCGCAGACCAATCAGGAGTGCCAATAGCAAAAAATAGAAAGACGGAAGCCGCTATTTGCAGGCCGTAAAGACGATTCTGCCCCTGGTTTGGGATTTGTCTATAAATAGACTCTCAAGGCACCTTGGAGAGGCGGACTCAACCTCCTAGAGCTCTTGTCCTTCGGTGAACTCTTGCTCCGTGTCATCCAAGGTGTTGAGCTCAGTCTTTGGCTTTGGGAGGGGAAGACGCGACGCCCGCTTTCGGGTGAGTGGCGTGACCTCCCCGTTGTAGCTCACCGAGTCTTTTTGGGGGCAATACTTTTTCCACCTAGTGCTGAATCCGGGCTTGAACAGACCGTCCTAGTGCACCTGATGACGGGTCGAGTAACTTGAACTGCACCCTCTCAGTCCGAATTCAGTTGAACCGGTGTCCGAGTTTCAACATTTTGGTGTGGTGAGCGTGGACTGACAGTTCTCAAGGAAAGTACCCGTCTGACGGATCCATGATGGGATAGGGAGAGCCAGGAGACGGCCGGGAAAGCTCGCATTCCACTAGAGAGTTCGTGACACAGGGTCAATTCGTCGAGCTCGCCGGAATGATGAGGGCAATGCAAGGAATGGTACATGATCTACTTGCTCGGCGAGGCGAGACGGTGACGCCCATTCAGGAAGTCTCCCCGCCAGGCGAGGCGAGGCGAGTCGAATTCAGTGACCAGGCAAGGAACACATTCAGGAAGATGACGATCAGACGTTGCGGCCGCGAGTCCTCTTCGGAGGCTCCCGACGACTCGCGCCATGAAGGATGAATCTGGGCGAGCTCGCCCGGGTCATCAACTCGCACCCGCCAGTCCATTTTATGAGTTGGTGTTGACGGCGCCGGTTCCAGCAGGGTTCATGGAACCACCCATGAACTCATACGTCGGGAGAGATGACCCACTATAGCACATGCAATGGTTTGAAGACATGGTGTCAATCAGCCCAATGTCCGACCCTTTTAAATGTCAGCTGTTCGTCATAACGTTTAAAGGAAAGGCGAGAGATTGGATTCATCAATTGTCGGCATGGTCGATTTACAGTTTCGAGGACCTCAGCCGGGGGTTCCTACTTCGCTTTTCTACATCGAAGAAGAGGAAGAAAGGGGCGGAGGCGATCTTCGCCATCAAGCAAGGACCGCAAAAGTCGATGTGGTCATACATGGATCGTTTCCAAGAGGAGATTCTCCAATGCCAAGAGAGTCCTGGGCACACCCTGATGATCAGTTTCAATTTAGGCATGTAGGGTGGGTTGTTCAAGATGGAGTTGAAGCGAATTCCCCCAATGTCTTTTGAGGATATGATCGATCGAGCGGCACGTTACATCGAAGGAGAATCATCAAACATGGGTTTTGTGAGCAAGCTAGCAAGGCTGACGGGTGAGGAGGTAGAGGAAGCGTCGGGAGGAGGCAAGGGAGTGAAGAAGAAGGAAGCACCAGTGAGACGGGAGGAGAGGAGAGCGCGGGAAGGCGAGGAGCAAGAGGAGGACGTTAGGAGGTTCAGAGGAACTCCCGCGGGGCCGCCGCGAAGGGTGGCCGGAGGGTGATATCATCGGCATTTGGGGAGAAGATTCTTGCCTGAGAGACAAAGACAGCGACACTCGCCAGAACGACAGCGGGGGCAGTGGGGGGATGACCAAGCCCCCCGACAAAAGTCTTACGCAGTTGGACGTGGACGAGGGCGAGTAGGAAGACCCCATCAGCAGCGGAGGGGGGAGGATTGGAGGGGGGTCTTCTATTCTGACTTTCATCAGACATAAGGCCACACCACCGCAACCTGCCCCGAGTTCTTGTTGTTGAGGAGGGGGGCAAGAGAAGGGAACCCGGAGAGGCGACGAGAGCCAGCAGCGGCGGAGGCAGGAAGGAATGAAGGGGCAGGAGGAAGGGCACCGAGGGGGTGTGAAGACCGGATCGACCAAGGAGCTCGGGGCGGGATTGGAGTCATTCATGGAGGAGCAGGCATAGAAGCAACCAGGAAAGGGAGCATGCACGCGGTCTACCGAAGGAGCGTGACGTCCACCTTGCAGTCCCCGCCCACGATTGGAGAGATCACGTTCTCGGCGGAGGACATGTTCGAGAACGAGAATCCCTTCCACGACGCGCTGGTGGTCCAGGCGGCGGTGGAAAATTTCACGGTCTCCCGCATCTTGGTTGACAACGAGAGCTCCGTTAATGTTGCGTTCAAAAAGGCATTCGCGGCTATGGCGGTGGAGAAGAAGAGGGTTACTTCGACTGACGGTCCACTTTTCGGTTTTTGCAGGAGAGAGGAAGGAGGTTGAAGGGGGAGCTGAGCTCCTCGTCACTCTGGGAGGCACCACAAAGGTGTGCTGATTCGTGATTGTGGACACGTCCAGTAGCTACAACGACATCCTCGAAAGGCCGCTCATCAATGTGTTCCAGTGTGTACTCTCTTCGTTTCACCAGTGCTCAAGTACAACATCGGAGGGTTGCAGATCCGGATCAGGAGCGATCCCAAGGTGGCGAGGGAATGCTACCTCAGCGCTGCGAAGACCATCAGCTGGGTGAAGGAGGCCGAAAGAGTTGAGAAGGCACTGGAGGACGTGGCAAGGCTAGAGGCTGCAGAAGAAGTCGAGGAGAGAGATCAAGGCTGAGGGCGGAAGACCCGGGAAGATGAAGGTCAGCGGGAATTGACAAAGGAAGACAAGGAAAAAATTCTAGCATGCATCCAAGAGAACGTCAATATCTTCGCATGGAGCGCAGAAGACATCGCATGTCATCACCTCAACTTGGAGCCAGAAACCCGCCCCATTCACCAGAAGAAGAGGAGGACAGCTACAACCCTGGCAGAGCCCATTCGGGTGGAAGTGCAGAAGTTGTTGGATGCGGGGTTCGTGGAAGAGATCCAATACCCGGGATGGGTCTCAAACATTGTAATGGTGAGGAAGGGGGATAGA
The DNA here is from genome assembly GCA_039583875.1 of Platanthera guangdongensis. NCBI lineage: Eukaryota > Viridiplantae > Streptophyta > Magnoliopsida > Asparagales > Orchidaceae > Platanthera > Platanthera guangdongensis. Next base: position 8,108,652 of record CM077162.1, on the reverse strand, counting down.
AGATGGAGAATGTGTATTGATTTTTCGATGCCTAATAAACACTGCCCCAAGGATTGCTACCCACTGCCTAGAATTGACGCGCTTGTAGATTCGGCCGTCGGATTCCCAAGTATGAGTTTCTTAGATGCATTCTCTGGTTACCACCAAATACGCATGCACCCACCCTATATAAAGCATGTTTCCTTTATTACAAATGATGGATGTTGCTGTTACAGGATGATGTCATTTAGACTTAAGAACGTGTGAGCAAATTACCAGTGCATGATGGATAGAGTATTCAAAGAGCAAAAGGAGCAGAACCTTGCGGTGTACAAAGACGACCTATTGGTCAAAAGCAGGGAGGTGGAAGGCAACCTCAAAGACTTAGTCAAAACCTTCACAAATCTCCGAAAATATAAAATACAACTCAATTCCGCAAAATGTGTCTTTTGGGCGAGGGAAGGAAAATTTTTTAGGATATATCCTGACCCCAGAAGGGGTGAGGCCAAACCCGGACAAAACCAAAACAATCATAAAGATGGAGGCCCCGAGGAACATGAAAGAGGTCCAACGTCTAACGGGACGGCTCGCCGGGCTGAGCGGGTTGGGAAATGTTCTCCCTTTTTCCGCGCTCTGCGCCGTCACGTCGACAGCAAGGGCTTCGAGTGGACGACCGAGTGCGAGGAGGCGTTTCAAAGGTTGAAGCAACAGTTGACACGGGCCCCACTGCTACAAGGGCCCAGGGAGGGGGAAGATCTCTACCTCTACTTAGGGGTCGGAACCGAGGTGATAAGCTCGGTTTTGCTCAGGGAGGAAGGAAAGAAGCAACACCTCATTTATTACGTGAGTCGAGTCCTCAAAGAGGCAGAGCTGCGTCATCCTATCCTAGAAAAGTTGGCTTTTGCGTAAATCGTCTTAGCTCGGAAGCTTAGGCCCTATTTCCAGACCCATTCGATCAGGGTAGTGACAGATCACCCGCTTCGAAGCATCTTGGATGGGGTCGAGCATTCGGGGAGATTGGCCAAGTGGTCGGTAGGGCTCAACAAATTTGATCTCTCATTTCTCCCTCGGGTGGCGCTGAAGGCTCGGGTGGTGGATGATTTCCTGGCTGACTACACGACGGAAGCGGAGAGGGCGGAGTCACAGGGGTGGAAAGCATGGGAAATGTTCGTAGGCGGAGCGTCTGACAAATACTCATTTAGGGTCGGGGTGGTTCTAACCAGACCCCAAGGCATCAGATAGAGCAGTCGATAGACATCAGATTCCCGATCAATAATAATCAAGCAGAGTACGAGGCCTTGATCGCCAGCATCTGCCTCACCTGCGGACCTCAGGGCATACTCCGACTCCATGGTGATAGCCTCGCAAGTCCGGGGAGATTTTGAAGTTTGGGAGTCGATACTGTAGCGTACCAGAAATACCGAATCCAAGACCTCAAGTAGTGATGTTGTCGTAGTCCGGGTCCCTGCGCGAGCTCCTCTCCCGCATACTGGCTACTTTCCCCCTCGAGTGAGGTTCCAAGGCCTCGAGTAGTGGTGTTGTCGTAGTCCAGGTCCATGCGCGAGCGCCAATCTCCCGCATACTGTATACTTGCCCCCTCGAGTGAGGTTCCAAGGCCTCGAGTAGTGGTGTTGTTGTAGTCCAGGTCCCCGCGCGAGCGCCAATCTGCCGCATACCGGATACTTGCCCTCTCGAGTGAGGTTCCAAGGCCTCGAGTAGTGGTGTTGTCGTAGTCCAGGTCACTACGCAAGCGCCAGTCTCCCGCATACCGGACACTTGCACCCTCGAGTGGAGCTCCAAGGCCTCGAGTAGTGGTGTTGTCGTAGTCCGGGTCCCTGCGCGAGCTCCTCTCCCGCATACCAGCTACTTGCCCCCTCAAGTGAGGTTCCAAGACCTCGAGTTGTGATGTTGTAATAGTTCGGGTCCCTGCGTGAGCTCCTCTCCAACATACCAGCTACTTTCCCCCTCGAGTGAAGTTCCAAGGCCTCGAGTAGTAGTGTTGTCATAGTCCGGGTCCCTGCGCAAGCTCCTCTCCCGCATGCCGGCTACTTGCCCCCTCGAGTGAAGTTCCAGGACCTCGAGTAGTGGTATTGCCGTAGTCCGGGTCCATGCGCGAGCTCCTCTCCCGCATACCGGCTACTTGCCCCCGCGAGTGATATACGAGTCCTCAAGCTGTGATATTGTCGTAGACCGGATCCCTGCGCGAGCTCCTCTCCCGCATACCGGCTACTGGTCACCTCGAACGAAACCAAGGTTCTGAATAATGACGGTGGTGTAATCCAGGATCCTTTTTAAACTCCTTCACACGATGGTTGCAAACCCCCTCGAGCAGAGCTTCCAACCTCCCAGGCTCGCAGGGTTTGAGGGAGGGTATGTGGAAGTGGACACAGTACCCAAAGGACAATTGAAGTCGCCTCGCCGAAAGATGAAGTAACTAGACGAGCGGGGCAAGAAGTAAAGGGGCCAGGGCGGCGAGGCGAGACAGCGCGCAAGCCAGGGGTTCACCGCGTGGAGGAAATGAAGCCCAGTGCGAGAAGCCGAAGTCGCGAGTTCGGCATGAGGGTCAGGCTAGCCCTAACCACTAACACAAGCTTTAAAGAATAAAATTTAAGAATGAAAAAGCAAGAAGAAAACCCAACATACAAAAATAAATGTATACACAAAGGCGCAGACGAACTCGCACGAGCCAGAAGGTTTTAATCAACCAGCAAATAAAGAGAAGAAAACTATAACTAAAATAGGTACAAGACAAATTCATTCTCTGGGCTCGTCAGCGCGCGGGCTCGTCAGCGCGCGAGCTCGCGGGCGGGGAGTCCTCCGGGGGGGGGGGGGGGGGGGAGCTCTGGGACCAGCGACTCCGGAGTTAGTGCAAGGCCCACCGCGTTCAGGCCGCCCCGCAGCCGGAAGCGCTTCACGACGAGGCGGGAGGCGGCTACGGCGAGGGCACGACGAACTCCAGCATCTGCGACCGAGGGGGCAATCGAAACGCCGCCCGCGGATCCCTCCAGTGCTTGGAGGCGGCACTCCAGCAGGTTCGACTCCGCTTCGTCGAGGCGGTTGTCGAAGTAGTCGTTTTGGTAGCGAGCTTCCCTCAGTTCCTCCTCCAACATGGAAGTTCGTTCCGCCCAAGCAAGCTCGGTAGATTGCAAAAAATACCAAGTAGAAGATTAATCCGCGAGATCGTAAGCAAAAGGCATACCTCAGTCGGGGCCTGCGAGGGTAAGCAATGAGCCGATGCGAGTTCAACCTTGACTCTAGCCAGTTCCTGATGCGTGGCGTTCAGTGTGGATCTCGCTTCCCCCAACTCGCCCTTTGTCTAGTCGAGCACTTGGTTGGTGGCGTCTAGGGTGGTCAACGTCTCCGCCAGCTTGCGGCCAGTGCTGAGGGTGCGCCTCGCCGTCCGGTGGAATAGTTCGACAACGTGAAGGACGACGCGACTCCCACGATTTGCCAGCTCGCGGATGGAAGTTCCCGCCAAAAACCGCGTCCTCCCGACCGTAGAGGCCGAATAGGACGTGGAACGCGTCGTCATCGATGTCCTCGTCCTCCATCCAGAAGGGGAGTAGCGAGCTCAGGCTGACCCTGTGCTCACCCTCGTACCACTCCAAGAGGGTGGCGCCCTCCAGGTCCCTGGCGCGCATCCCCAAACCAAAGTTAGCATGGGTACGAGGAGCTTCCTCCAGCGACTTCGCTCTGGGCGGGATTTTAGGACCCGCCTCGCCAACCTTGAGCTTCTTGGCCCTAGGTTCGGTAGAGGGGGCATTAGTTGCGGGTGCCTTGCCCTTGTCCTTCGAGGCCATTGGGGTGACGTTGGGCGGTCTTGGGGTTGTCTCGGCCTTTTGCGAGGTGAGTTCCTGGATGGGTGGTTTTCTGCTGGTCGCGAACAGGAGATTTTGGGGAAGTGTCCTCAGACCTGCGAAGGACATGTCAGTAAAGCCGGTGAGGCGAGGTCGTGCAGCGAAGGTGTAGGTGGTAGCATACCTGTCCCGGGCATGATGTAAGCGAGCTGGTCTTGATGGCGCCTCGGGTGCAGAACGTCGAAATCATTGCCCTTCGACATCTCGTAGAGTGCGAGGGCATCTCCTGTCACCTTGGCGAGTTTGTACGCGTTCTCGCTTTGCTGAACGAGCGCTATTGGCAGCGACCCGAACGCGCCTCGCATAAATACAAACTTTGTTGGGAATATTGCACTGAATGTTCCCTATATGTGATTTGAAGAGACATCACCATCAACACTAAGAGTATAGTTTTATTTGATGTTGTTTAAACTCATCATGTGCAGGATGTTCCTTAGAACAAGGTTAGACAAGTTATCTAAGTGATGGTGACAGGTGGTCATAAGGTAGGCAGGTGGAGAGACAAAAAATCTGTCTAAGTCTACAGGTGTTGAGTGAGGACAGCACACTCAACGCCAGATGCAAAGAAATGTGGTTAAGTCTACATGCGTTGAGTGAGGACAGCACACTCAATGCCAGATGTAAAGAAATGTGGTTAAGTTCGCATGCATTGAGTGAAGCAAGCTCACTCAATGTCAGATGTCAAGAAGCGTCGTATGCTGTCAAGCTTCGACATTTGCAAGGCAGAAAAGTGGCTAAGTGCACAAGGGTTGAGTGAAGGCAGTTCACTCAACGTCATACTACAAAAAGCGTTGAGTAAAGCTCAGATAGTCAAAGCTTTATCTCTGACAGTAAAGAAATCTGGTTAAGTCCAGAAGCGTCGAGTGATGAAGACTCACTCGACGCCTAAGCAGTTAAGACTACAAAAGTTTAGATGGCGTTGAGTGATGAAGGCTCTCTCAACGCGCTCAACGCCTAAGCTGACAGAAAATCTGTCTAAGTACAAAAGCGTTGAGCGAAGGTTATTCACTCAACGGCTTATCAAAATAATAGGCTAAAGCAGAAAGCGTTAAGTGAAGAAGCTACACTCAACGCTTTCATTCAAGAATGCGACTAAGTGTTTTGCCGATGAGACAAGCTTACTCACTCAACGTCTAGTGACAGAAAATTGTCTAAGTACTTTGGCGTTGAGTGATGAATACTCACTAAACGTCTACTCGTACAAAATGATTGGTCAAGGCCAAAAGCATTGAGTGAAGCTTGTTCACCCAACGCTCTCAACGCCTGAGTAAGACAGAAATCTGTGTCTAAGTATTTTGGCGCTGAGTGAAACTTGTTCACTCAACGCCTATACTAATGTGTTTGAATTTGACTACGTCCATAGATGCTGACGTCTGCAAAAGTCAACAAAGTCAGTAAAATTCAAAATGTGGCGGGATGGCTACAGAACAGGACAAATAGTGTCGCAAGTTTACAGAATGACTTCTCCTGTAAAAGATAAGTTGCAGCTGTCAACTTCAGTGGGGCCCACAGGTCAAAATAGTCGTTGATCGACAGAATAAAAAAAACGGAGATTAGATCGAAGAAATTAGCTTTTCGGGAAACCGCTGGACTTCATCTTCTTCCTCAGTCATTGTTGTAGAGCTTTGAAGAACAAGTTCTAGCCATCAGATCTGAAAGTTCTAGAGTTAGATGTTGACATCCTCAACATCAACAGCAAGTTCAGAGACATTTTTCTCTGAGGAAGAAGAAGCAGCACAAGGTCTAACCCTAGCTGCAGTAGTGCAAGTCTGATAACTTCAGACAAGCCAGTTCATTGAGCTTTCTCTCACTGAGGTAAGAAGAAGGAAAAAGAACGAGCCTAAGCGGCTGTGTCTTCTCAGCTCAACCAAGCCTATTCCAGAAGATCAACTTATGGAGCTGAGAAGAAAATAGGACCGAGCCTCTGGTTTAGTTCAGAAAGAAGCAGAGTTCTGCAAGCTCAGCAAGCAGCAAGGTCTAACCTAGCTGAAGCTGATCTGAGCGCCGATCCAAGTTGTTGTAGTTATCTTCACCTGTTGTTGCAAGTTCAGAAGACATTTCTGAGGTAAAAGGAGCAGCAAGGTTTATCCTTACTGCAGCAACTGGAAGCAAATAAAAGTTCCAGAAGACAGTTAGCTGATTGAAGCTACAAGATACATTTTGTCTTCAACAGCACGACCAGAAAGGTCACTTTCTGAGGAAGAAGAAGAAAAGTTAGGGCTGAGTTTATCTCAGCTCAAGAAGCAGCAAAGGGTTAACCCTAGCCGCAGCACTTCCAGCACAAGTCAAGTCAACCTGAAGATCAGTTACTTGTTGCTGTGAAGAAAGTAGGGCTGAGTTTGTCTCAGCTCAGGAAGGCAGACTCAGATAACATATTCTCTGGAGTCAAATCATCAACAACTAACCATTCTCTCTGTAGGATCCAGTCTTGGTTCTGAGCTGTAGGGCCTTTGTGCCTGAGATTGTAGGATCCCTATTGTGGATCTGAGGTAGGGCTTTGGCCTGATAGTAGGATCCCTGTTGTGGATCTGAGGTAGGGCTTTGGCGTGAGAGTAGGATTTAGTTTGGATCTGATGTAGGGCTTTTGAACCTGAGGTAGGAGAGTCATTCTCTTTGAGTTGTAGGGCACTTGTGCCTTGAGTTATAGGGCACTTGTGTCTGAGTTGTAGGATCCTTTGGATCTGAGGTAGGGCCTTTGTGCCGGGAGATTTTTACGTCCGGAGCCCGGGGCGAGCAGAATTGCTCGCGTGCGAGCTCGCGTGCTGCTTTGTTTTTTCGTTTTTTTTAAGTCGTGTGGTTGCTTTTCATCTCGCCCATTCATGTGTCCACGCGGTAACTCCTCTCACCCGGACGGCGATTTCCAACTGGAGCCGGGTCCTAATAACTCCTCCTTTGTGCCTGAGCTAGGAGAGTCATTCTCTCTGAGATAGGGCTGTCCTCCCAGCCTGAGTTGTAGGGCTTGGGAAAGTAGTGGTCGGCGAAGTTCGCGACGCAGTGTGTATGACTCTCCTCGCCATTAGCGCGAACCATGATCAAGGAGCAAGACGAGCAGGAACTTTGAGAAGACAGGTTGAAATCGGGGGGCTGGGAGCGGTGTAAGCGTGTCGCCAACCCTGACCCCCGCCCCCTAATTATAAGTTTTTCGGCTGAACAAGCCCACCTAGACTCGCGATCTCCCAAGGCCCCTCCCGGGTCACATGGACGACAGTATCGGACCCGCGTCACGCCCCACATCTGCAAAATAAGCATACAAAAAATATATATATAACAGAAAATACACACCCTCAAATGATTGTATATTATACTCGTTGTGTACAAAAGACGTATACTTTACCCGGCAACCCTGCGCGAGTACAAAAAGCCTAGGCGACACAAAAACAGCTCGCACACATTACAGTGCGAGTACAAGACAAATAAAACACTTGACCCCTGGGGGAACAAGCACGCCTCGGCCCCTCACGCGCGGACGAGCGGGATGACGCGGCGTCCAGTAATGCCATGAGATTCGTGGAAGTGTCCTTGAGCCCGCTGAAGATGATTTAACCCCCTGCGTAGGTGCTCTTCCAGCCTGTTCGCCTCGCCGACTGTGCCCGTGACCTGGCCGAATTTGTACAAGTGATCCTCGACCGCATTCTAGAGAGTCTCTAACTCATAGATCCTCTCTCCAGCGTCTAGCATCCGCAAGAAGAGGCCTCTGTTGCCTTCTAGCTGCGCGTTGTACTTCTCCTGCGATTCGACACGGCCCCGGACCTCGCCAAGCCCCTGCCTGACCTCCCGATGGGCCGCGGAAGCGAGGGTTAAGTCACGCGCGGGGAGCACCTTAAGCAAGTGTGTGCTGAAGTCGCCGGCTCGCCGTTATCCACCCGCGGCCAGCCATCAATTCACGAAGAGGGCTGGAATATCATGGGTGGAGTCGGCTTGGGGGGAAGGCCCGACAAAGAAAGATTGCGAGAAGACGGCGAGTCGGTACCTGCAAAGGAGGAAAGTATAAGAAGGGATTCAGGAGTGGAACCGGGGAATCAGAGGGCTACCGGGAAGTGAGGCGGTATCGCCCTCATCAACGCGGGGCGGCCTCATCAACAATGATTTCCCAGCAATGCTCGGTCAACTTGACTCGCCCGCCTCCAGGTGGCGCGGCTGGTGAACAACTCCGGTGTTGATCGCCAAGGGAAGAAGCGCATGGCCACCAGAGTCAGCAAGGTCAATATGACGACCCGCAGAGGTACCGCCAACCGAGCGCCGGAGCGAGTGCGCAGTCGACGAAGGAGGGTTGCTCGCGAGCTCCCCTTCTGATTTAAGGGAGAGAGACCATCGCCAGGCGCAGGCGGGCAAGACCGTTTTTTCCCTTTTGATAGCCTTATCTTCTTCGTCCCAGCGTCGCCGGCGTCCGTCGAAGTCTCCAGGGCCATCACGACAGTGGTATCGTCACCGACCTAGGGAATCGCGAAGCTGCGTGACCAAAGGAAAAGGCGACGCGACAAGAGAGAATAGCGAAAAAATAGATTCACATACCGTAACATTGGCAGAGCGACATTCCAAAGGGTGTTGGCCCTCGTCGCCTGCCTGCACCACTACTCCCAAGGACGGTGTGGGCCGCGGAGAAGACACCAGGAATGTCAGGTCCAAGGGCGTCGCCGGCTTTGCGCCGGCTCGTTGAGCCCTAGCTCGCTCGAAATCTCCCACCCGAGGGCCTCGCCGAGTCCCAAGGAGGGGTCCGCCAACAAGTCGAACAAGGTAGCAGCTTCGACATCGTCCCGGTCAGGCGAGTCAATGAGAATCAATGGAGCGACAGATCGGCCGAGAGGATTTGTTAAGATTAATCACACCCTCACTACCTTATTTATAGAGCCAGGAAGGGAAGTCGGTGCGGCTAGGCAGACAGCGGCCCAGGCTCGCCATGTCGGAGTTGGACGATTTCTTCCAACCTCGGGCGAGCTCGCAAAGAAGCAGGGATAGTGTACAACCCCAATTTGGCGACCCTCAGCCATGTCTACACCCGTCCAGGACAGAGCGAGCTCATCAAAAGAATGCAGGCTAGGTGAGACGACCTCGCTCTGCGGCGAGCCGACCTCTCCAACCTGGCGCCAGGTTGTCGAAGCAAGGCCCAGGACCGGGGGACCACGCACCAAGACGATCGCAGGCGAGCCAAGCCCACCTTATTCTCGAACTCGCCTCGGCAGGGAGGATCCAACTCACCTTCTCTTTTCTGCTCGCATCCTATCCTGGTCTGCACATAACCATCTCGAACAGCGGGATTACGCTATCTGCAAACCAATTAGGAGTGTCAATAGAAAAAGTAAAAAGGCGGAGGCCGCTATTTGCAGGTCGTAAAGACGATTCTACCCCTGGTTTGGGATTTGCCTATAAAAAGACAATCAAGGCACCTTGGAAGGCAGACCCAGCCTCATAGAGCTCCCGTCTTTCGGTGAACTCTTGCTCTGTGCCACCCAAGGTGTTGAGCTCAGCTTTTGGCTTTGGGAGGGGAAGACACGACACGCGCTTCGGGGTGAGTAGCGGGACCTCCTCGCTGTAGCTCACCGGGTCTTTTCGTGGGCAAATACATTTTCCACCTAGAGCTGAATCAGGGCTTGAACAGACCTTCCTAGATGCACCCGACGACGGGTCGACTAACTTGAACTGCACCCTCTCAGTCTGAACTCAGTTGAACCGGTGTCCGAGTTTCAACACGCGTGCTCTAAACGGAGCGATTCTATTGGTCCGGCCGGTGGTTATTGGGAGAAATTACCGAATTGTCTATCCTAAAATCTATAAATAGCTTCATTCCCTCTTCATTTTGGATCCTTCTTCTCGGTCTGGAAAATCATCCTGCGGATTTTCTCTCTTCACTCATCCTACGATTTTCTCTCTTCACCACTTCCTTTCCTTGCGCGCCTCTTCTGTTCGCGCTCCCGCGCGCCCCTCTTTTGTGCGTGCTCCAGCTCGCCCCTCTTTCGTAAGCGCTCCCGCGTGCGCCCCTTCCCGCGCGCGCTTCCGCGCGCGCCCCTTCCGTGCGCGCTCTCGCGAGCGCCCCTTCCGTGTGCGCTCACACGCGTCCCTTCCGTGCGTGCTCGCGCGCGCGCCTCTTCCTAGCGCGCTCCCCCACGCGGTTGGGCATGCTCTCCTCCAGCCAGTGCCCCGCGCCCTCACCTTCCAGCTAGCGCCCCGCGTGCTCTCCACCAGCAAGCGCCCTGCGCGCTCTACTCTAGCAAACGCCTCGCACACTCTCCTCCAACCAGTGCCTCGCACGCTCTCCTCCAGTCAGTGCCCCGCACGCTCTCCTCTAGCAAGCGCCTTACGCGCTCTCCTCCAACAAGCTCCCCTCGCGCTCTCCTCCAGCAAGCTCCCCGCACGCACTCCTCCACCAAGCGCCCTGCGCGCACTCCTCCAGCAAGCGCCCTGCGCGCTCTCCTTCAGCAAGCGCTCCGCCGTCAAGACCATCCAAGCGCTCCACCGCGCGCTACGTCATCGAGATCGCCCAAGCGCGCCTCCAAGCGCCCCACCGTCAAGACCATCCAAGTGCATCTCTGCGTGCCCCACCGTCAAGACCGTCCAAGTATGCCTCTGCGCACCCCGCCGTCGGGACCGTTCCAAGCGCGCCTCTGCGCGCTCTGCCATCCAGACTGCAAGTGTGTCTCTGCACGCTCCGCCGGGATCACTGAGTCTCCTCAGTGTCGGCAAACCAAGCCCGCCGAGTGCAACACTCGAGCTTCCAAGCCCCAGACATCATCAGAACAAGCGCAGCATGTTGCTCCCAAGCACCAGTAGAGGACTACAAGGCGCAGCAGGCACATCGCTACCGACAACTCACGAAGATTCGGCCACGTGATTTTTCACCCAGTTGACGGGTTTTTCACGTTAAAAAAATTCTTTTTCAACTTTTTTACTTACTGTGACTGTTGGTGCGCTTGACCGCTCCCGGGCTAAGGTGGACCAATTTAGTCCGGTCTACCGGAGCACTGAGCAATCCCTAACACTACTCAAATTTTTTGAAGTATGAAGTTTGAAGGAGATGCATGCATACCTTCGAACCATCATTTTTAACTACAAAATCTTTATCCCCTGACACAAGAAGGGACTCCAGAGTCTGGGTCTCTATCCTTTTCTTCTCCCTCCTCTTGATCTCCTTCAATTTCTTCGACGTGAAAGGATACGCCTCGACCCCATAATCCTCAATCAGCTCCACAACATTGACATTCACAGTCTTTCCATCGGCCCCGATCACAGTCAGAGTCGGGAGGTCCTCCAAGTCGAAGTAGCGAACCAGCTTTTCAGAAAGCTTGTCCTTAAACGGGATTCCAAGCCAGGGCATGTCCTCAAAATCATCCATGAAAGAGGACTCATCTTCTTCCAGGGACACCAGCACAATCTCAAAGTTCTCCCCTCTTTCCTTCAACTCATTGTAAAATTTCACGAGCCTCCGGGTGAACCCAGCACATGCTTCGAACGAGCTCAAACTGAAATACAGTCCCACAATCTTCCCTTCGAGATCCGACACCGGCACCTATAAGAACAAAGGGCATTGATCGAGTTAGATGAGTACAAAAACAAAGAGATTCAGATCAGCAGCCCATACATAACCTTTTTAAAATTGCCGGTGAGTACAAAATCTCTGGTATTTGTGACCAGCACAGTTGTAATAGTTTGATTCAACCTAGCCTCCTCCTCCTCCTTCTTCAACCTCTCGATCTTCTCATCGGTGAATGGAAACCCCTCCGCACCATAATCTCTAACCCCCTGAACAGCTTCATCGGTGAGAAGTTCGCCGTTCTTATCGATAATAACCACTGTGGGATATCCCCGAACATCAAATTCAGTGCTTAATGAACCGCGGGTATCTTCATCGGAGAAAGGAATTGCGAGCCAAGGCATTTTGGCGAAGTAATCGGCGAAGTCTTCATCATCCTCGTCGCCTGATATAAAGATAATCTCGAAGTTGCTGTTTCTTGATGCTAGTTCGTTGTATGCCTCGGCCAAGATGGGGGTAAATCGCCGGCAAGGAGGGCACCATGAGGCCGAGAAGTACAGACCAACGATTTTCCCTTCCAGATCCCTGATCTTGACCTAGAGATTTGAATATAAAACACGATTTATTTATCGAAATCAAAGTTTGTATGGAGATCCAAGTGAAACAAAATCACGGAGAAAAACTAATAAATCTAAATCACAGTCAAGCCCCAAATTTAGGAATAAAAACCTCAGAAGTCAGAAATAGCCGGCTAAATCCCACCGACTGATTTGTCATATAGCAAGCACATCTAATAATCCGCGATAAGATGCTAATATTCGAGGATTAAAAAAGTAGGTGAGGGTGCTTGAATCTGTAAATTGAGCCGGCGGCATACGGCATTAAGTATCGATCGACAGTCAGCATCAAGCACGAGAAAGTATCTAGGAGGAAGAAGAAGAAGAAGAAGTTATTGTGTTTAGAAGAAATTCATACATGATCTCCGTTGTTCCTGATGAGGAAGTCCCGATCATCGGAGGCAAGCAGAGATCTGAGGTCGTAGCGCTCGCCGTCGCCGCCCTCCTCGACGATGTTAGTCTCCATTTCTTCTTCCTCCGCCATTAGTCTTCTGCGCAACTTTACTTATCGGTTACAGCTCACCGTCAGGAATGAAATGAATGTTCGCCCTCTCTTTTTCACTTCTAAAGAAGCTTCTCGTCGTCGTCAACCTCTGGGCACGTTTTCCTTGAAGTCAAATGGCCACTGGTTTCTCCATTTTTCTGACACTTTCACAAATTAATATTTTTTTGAACAAAAATAATAATACTTAAATGGCTTAGCTCCAATAAAATTTAGATTGTGGGACCAGGATGTTACATGTCACAAAATTACACCAATATCCTTATTCATTGATAAGAATGACATCAGCATCATTCAATGAAGAATGCTATTAGAGGAGAGGGCACGGCTGCATTTTGTCCGAGGGCTATCCAGCCGTTGGTATGACATGAGATCATGGCCGTCCGATAAATAAGAAAACAACCACTAAATTCACTGCTTCCTTTGGGAATAAAAAGGTGATTGTTATGGGCAAATCTATTTTGAATAGGTGCAAATTAATTTTATGGGCAAACCAAAAAATTATATGTGTAAATCAAATTGTTACGGGCAAATCAAAATAAAAACTTTCTAAATCACATAACATGTGATGAGCATGGATAGCAAAAATGCGTAAGACATGATTTAACCCAATTACGATTTTTAAAAATAATAAGCCTCTCGTGATAGAGTATGGATAGCAAAACTGTCATACATATATCAATCTAACACTGCATTCCCAGGAAATAACACATTCGCCGACGCTGAACGACGCAGGGAGGAGCCTCGTCGGAGGTTTCGCGCTTCAGAAAAAAATTCGGAGCCTCGCCGACGTTGGACGACACGGGGAGGAGGCTCGCCAGTGAAGGTTTCGCGATTCTAGGGTATTCGCGGTTAACGGGAGAGCAGTTCAAGTGATACGGGAGGAAGAGTGGTTTGCCCCAATAAACTTTCCGGTAAAATAAATATCAATTATTAAATAATTTGTATTAAAAATTTTGGTTTGCACCTATTCAAAACAGGTTTGCCCATAACAATCACCAATAAAATTGCGTAAGGGAAGCATTTCTTTCTGTGAAAGCAGGTGAAATTTAAGTCGTTGATCTCGCATATTCAACGTCGGTGATCTCACTGAAATAAAAAAAACAAATTTTGAAGCACAATTGGATTGCGAGATCGCTACCCTCACTCCTTCCTCCGGGAGTGAGTAGGAGACCCAAAATTTATTTCCTTGGAGTGGAGGGAGAAGCTGTCAGTCTAGTATTCGAGGAAACGCCATAATGATTGGCGCGAGAAATTTGCTTTAGGAAAAAGGTTATGCCCACAATTCACTGAATCATGAAGCAAGATCATATGATCCTAGGTCAGTGGAGTAACAACTTGGTTTTCAAATAGTAATTTTTTATTTTTGTGATTTGATAGTAGAAATGATTTGCTAGCATCCAAAATGAATTTGTCAGTAACACCACTCATAAATTCCCCCTCATCCCCTCATCTCCTAAACATAATAATTAAATTAGTAGATTTTGGAATGATTTAAAATAGAATAATTTTTTGCTCAATGTCAATAATCCTCCTTATCTTTAATAATAAGTGTATAATCTCTTTTATGTTTCTAATCAAAGTCAATAACCCCTATTATTTGGAAATAAGTGTATAAACTCTCTTAACTCTTTTTTTATCACAGTTAATAACTCATCTAATTGTTACAAATAATTATTTTAAATTAAAATTACAAATTTATCTTTTATTTAATTAATTTTTAAAAAATGAAGAATTTTTAATTAAAATTATATTTAATTAGTAATTTCTTTAGTTAATTACAAAAAAAATTAAATGTGTAATATAATTTCAATTTAGAATAAATTTAATAAAAATTGATAAAAGTAATGTTAAAATTGATCCTATTAAAAATAATATTTGTTTTGCTCTTCAAAAAAAATTAAATAAAAATTAGATCTACAAACCGTTTGGTTTGATTTTGTTTTACGTAAAATCGAAATTGAATCGAATCGCATCGATTTTTATACAACCAAAATCAAAACCGAACTGGACCCAATCGATTCTGTTTGGTTCGGTTCTGTTTTTTGCCCGTCGGTTCGATTTTCTACATTTTGTTTAAAGTTGTTTTATGTTTTTTATTTGCATGAGTTCTATCATTAAATTATATGAGATTTTTGAACTATAAAAACAACATTTAAATTAACAATTGCACAAGAAAATTTAGAACTACTTAAAATAAAATTTGGTAGAATTAAAAAAGATATTAAACTAGTAATATGAGGCACCACAAAGTATACATTCACTTATAGTTGAAAGTGAACCATTATGCAGAAATAGTATCATATATTTCGATTCGGTTTTTTCGGTTTGCACCATATGCAAATCGAGCCGAACAGAAATGAGATCGGTTTTCAGCTACTTGAAACCAAAACCGAACCGAATTGATGGGTTTGGTATAGTTCAGTCGGTTTCGGTTTTTTATGCACACTCATAATAAAAATTTGTTTTTATTCCAAAAAATCTCAGAGACAATGCACAAGAACTCCCGTGCCGCCGTGATAGTGTTGCGGCACATTGATGCTCCCTCCACTAGCAGTCCTCGAAGTGCACTTCTCTTATGTAGTTCACCTTTATATAGGATCATATTCCTAATTCCTTTGATCAATTTTATTAAACATATTCTAAATTTAAATTATATTACCAGTTTTTCTAATTAAAAATTTATTTTAAAATTTCAACAATGTTTTATGTAGCAATCTAGCAAAATTATAACGTGAATACTATTTTAATTTTAAATTCATTCTATTTTTAAAATAAATTAATTTAGTAATAGATGAATTTGTGATTTCGGATTAAAATAATTATTTTTAAAGATAGGGGAGCTTGGGGAACCGGTGTCGTTTGCTCCGTTTTGATATTAAACCGGACTCTTTTTGAAGGGAGATTGGAGTCTCTCGGGTCCAGTTGAAAAGGCTGGCATCATTCCAGTTTGAAATAGAAACGGGCCAAAACGATTTCCCAAACTTCTCTTTTCACCTAATGTTCGGTCTGTTTGGAACGAAATGGACGGAAAATGGTCCCCCAAACTTAGCTTATTCTAAAGAGTACGGAGCTATTGACTTTAGTGAGAAACATAAGGGAGGCTATGCGCCTATTATTAAAGATAAGGGGATTATTGACTATGGTGCAAAAAATAAGAGCGGATTATTAGCAATTTACTCTTTAAAATAGGTTCATAAAATCGATTTGTTTGAATTTTTTTTTTAAGCTGCTAAGATTGTGAATGTTTTTGAAAAATTTCATTCAACTTTTTTGTGACCGTTTTTAACAAATTTCGCATTGTTGGTGATGACATGAGGCTTATGTGGCGATGATGTGGATACGAACTTTATTTATTAATTTAATAAATAAATAAATAAAATAATTTTTTTATAAATTAAAAATAATAAATTGACTTTTTCTTTATCGTTCTAATTTGATTCAGAGTACGATAGTAGACACAAATCCATTTTGATGTACTTTTTTAAATAAATGTCCTTGAAAAAAGGATTTAAAGGGTAATTAGAAGAATTTTGTTCTACTAATTTTTATGGAGCGGAGCAATTAAAATAAAATGAAATTAAGAAATCAAATCAAATTAAATAAATTACTAAGTGCTCACCATTGAAGGAGTGACTTTGGGGCATTGAGGGGTTTGGGGTTTAAACCCTAAACCGCTTAAAAATTCGAGAACATATATATATAATTTAATCTTGTTGCAGGTCACTCGACACACTTGTATATCAGTTGAAATGAATCGTTTTAGCTCGGGAGCAGGTTGAAGCGCAAACAGTCGCAGAGTTTTTGAACCGCTGAAAATGAGACTTTTAATATGAAAACCCAGAATGGGTGAAAAATCAAAGGCCGGATCGGTGCCGGCCAAGTTCCACTATTCTTGGGTCGTTACAAAAGTTCTCTCTTGAGGGTGACATATCATCGCTCGTTACAATAATTCTTTTGGACCGCGAAAGTAGGTTAGAGCAGAGTACTGAGGACAGTGCTTTGAAGTAATCTGGAACGATGAATGCGACAACAGCGGCTTTGGACTCGGAAGGTGGAGATGGATGAGGTGTTCAAATTGTTTTGAGTGCACCATCTAGGAGGGAAGTAGATCTTCGAAGTTCTGAAAGATTCTCCAAACACCGAAGGAGATCTTGAGCAATTTTCAAGGATATTTAAACTTCGAGGAGATCTTTGAGCGTCGGAATATTCAAGGGAGATCCTCGAAGCCGGAGAAGGCTGTTGTTTTGCGTTTATAAATCATCGTTTGTGAATGCTTGACCTCGCTTAAGAAACTCCATCCACTTTTATCTTTAATTTGTTTTAAAAAATCACTGTGGCAATCAAAATTGTTATGATGTGAAACACATTTACGAAGATGACGCTCTGTCTAAATTCATCGGGGTAAAAACACCAAGTCAAACGGACCCGTAGAGCATGCATTAGAGAGAACCCTCCCTTCTCCTTTTAAAGGGTCTGTTTGTTTCGAAGATTAGAGTTGGAGCGATGTGAATGAGGATGTTGGCAACGGAGGAAGATGACTGCATTCTCAAAAAAAAGTTCAAAATAAAATTTTGAAGATATGGTGATAAAAAGTGGAAAGATGCCAAATTTTTTTAAAAAATGATGTTTTTTTCCAATATAGATGGAGCAAAAACTCCAAAACAAACAAAGAAACGTAAAAACTTCCCATGAGGATTATATGTATCTTCACCAACTTAGCGGAAGGATGGTGATCTTAGGAACGAAGGGATCGAAAACAACAAAGAAAAAACAAGAAAGAAAACACAGATTTATATGACTTGACAATCTTAACTACATCCAAGGCCACACTCAGGGGCAGACCCACCTTGGGGCAAGCGTGAGCAGCCGGCCACACTCATTTTTTTAATCGTGACTAATTTTTCTGTCTTAATAGTTTTAGTCACGGCTTAAAATCATGGCTAACAGTTTTTCACGATTTTCTCTTTTTTTGCAAATCTCACTTCAAATTGTTCATTCATCATGAAATATTTTCAAAACATAAAAGCTCAAAGATGAGTCTTGTAAGCAATGTTATTTATGTTAAACTGGGGTCGGCCGACTCATGTGTTATCCCAGGCCGCCCCCGTGTGGACTGTAAATTTTGTGAACCCGAGAAATGTCGCAAGAACACTCAACCAAGTCAAGCCAAATAAACCAGAAGCAGAAGAAGAACAAAAGTCAATAGAATTAATTATCTTCTTTACAATACGAGACATACATTGCGAGACATGATTGTGCAATGCATCCGATGTAAACAACAAAATACAGACAAGAGAAAAACAAGCCGGCCAGAGAGAACTCTGAGACCGCCTAGCCGCAAATCGCGAGTTGAAGCAGCCTATCCGCCAGACTGCCTATTCACCCGAATAGAAACCAGTGAACAGCTTTATTGAGCAATTGCTGGGGATAACCCTGTCTGCACTTCTTGGTCGTCTGACTGCGAGATCGCCTGACGGCAGAAGTCCGCCGCGAAAAGTACTGTTGAACTGAACTGGGAAACAGTCAACTCATCAAGACCAGGCGAACTGTCTTATTGAACTATTCACAAACTTCGAAAAAGAAGACTTCTAGTCGCACAAACCGCGACCTCGTGGTAAACCACAAACTGCTATCCGCGAACTGAACTACATTAAGACAATACTAGTTGCCTAGTCGCTCGGTGCTAGCTGCACAGCCTGCACAGCACAAGTCAACTTCAATTGGTCGCGCGGTTAACAAAGTCTAACCGCAAGTTCAAGAAGCATGCTAAGTTTTCATTGTTCTCGTTAAGAATGACGAGCCAGTGACTCTATTTATAGGAGATCAGGGGAGTGCGGTCACCGCCCATAAGCGATAGAATGACCCCCGACGAACTGTGACTAGCAGCAATAGACCGCAAGCTAGGCAACCAAACCGCACTGGACACTTGGACAAATTATCCATGTCAACAACACAAGCAGCCTCTGGAAATAGACCGCGTAAACAGAGAACCAGGTCGCCGCCAAGAACCGGACAACGCACCCTGCGCGAACACCAAAGTTGACGCGGCCTGACCACCTTTCAGATACAAACCGCACGGCTACAACTCGATCCGAAAAACCCGTGGATTGAGCGATCTTCGCGGTCTCTCAAACCAGACAACGTTGTCTGATGTTAATCAATACCTAACCGCATTAGACAGTCCTCCGGAAACAACTGCTTGGTCAAACCGTAAGAAGAGAAGTAGCCCAAGAGTCGGCTAGACGCCAAAGACTATCCGTGTTGCCTGTGCGGTCTGTGTGGTCTGCTCTCCTTAGACCGCCCACTTCCACTTCAATATTTCCAACACTCCCCCGTGAAGTGGGAAGTGGAAACCAGCACAAGCAGTCACTGTAACCGTACAAACGGTCCCTTCAACAGCGGCTTCGTGAAGATGTCTGCGACGTTGTCTTGATTATGTGCATACTCTACTGTCAAATTTCCCCCCAACACTTTCTCCGGAACGAAGTGATGCTTGATCTCGATGTGTTTTGTTTGTGCGTGACAAACTGGATTTGTAACCAGTTTGAGAGCACTCTCATTGTCACCGCGTAGTAGAGTAGGACCTCACACCTCCTCATGGACGTCATCCACCAACCTCCTCAGTCAGATGGCTTCCTAAGTTGTCAAGGCAGACATCTTGTATTCCGCTTCAGTAGTGGAGACAAACACTGAATCTTGTTTCTTGTTGCACCACGAAATAGTTGTCAATCCGCACAAAAAGACTTAACCAGACGTCGACTTCTGATCGTCGGTATCTCCCCCATAATAAGCATCTGTGTAACCGTGCAGGTTGAAGCATGTGTCTCTCATATAAAAGAGACTCGTATCTGAGGACTTCACGTACTTCATATGCTCTTTGTCGCTACCAGAAGTGGCTTACGCGGCTCCTGCATATATCGGCTTACTCGACTCACAGCATAAGCGATATGCAGCCTTGTAATCGTCAAGTATATGAGACTCTTAACCAGGGCTTGGAACATCAAGGATCTGGAAGAACTCTTCCCTCATCACGCCAAAGTTTTAGACTGACCTCTAGTGGAGTAAAGCTTCTTTTTCCCTCCCGCATACTGAATCGCTTCACGATTCGCTCCGCATAGCTTTTCTGAGAAATGAGCACACCACACTTTTTCCTCTTCACCTCGATACCAAGGAAATGGTAGAGCTCCTCAAGATCCTTCATCTCGAATCAGATAGCTAGCTCCGTCATGAGCCTAGCTACCTCCTCTTCTGAGTTCTCGGTGACAATCATATTGTTAACATACATCAGTACCAAAACTTGAAGCTCCCCCTTCTTCTTAACGAACAGGGTTGAATCAAAATCCGAAGGAAAATATCTGCATAGCTAGAGGTATTCTGCGAACTTCCGGTACAACGCCTGAGGCACCTACTTCAAGCCATAAAAATTTTCTTGAGCTTACAAACGTGTCCTGAATGTTCTTCAAAAATATAATCAGTTGGTTGAATCATGAAAATATCTGTGTCAATCTCCTCATAAAGAAAAACATTTTTTAAGTCGAGTTGTCAAATCTTCCACCATTGGCAAGCCGTCAAAACAAGCACCACTCGAACTGAAGTCATCTTGACCACCGGACTAAACGTCTGCTCATAGTCATCCACGTACTGCTGTGAGAACCCTCGAGTTACAAGCCGAGCCTTGTACCGCTCGATACTGCCTCCAGCCTTTTTTGAGTTTATAAACTCACATGCAGGTTACAGGAGTCATGTCATTGACCTTGAACACAAGATCTCAAGTCTCGTTCTTCCTTAGGGCGGTCATTGTAACGCCCCAGTTTTTCTGGTGATTATTTTATCCTCTCGGTGACGTCATAATGACGTATGGGCGTTACGTTAGTGTAGAGTTGATGGCGTGTCGCCGTTAGTGCGTTTTCGCGTTTGTTAGGTCGAGCCGACCAAATCTTGGGATTCTCATCGAAATTGTAAAATTTCACGATACATAATTAAATCAATTAATTTTGAATTTGCTCGTCAAGTTTCGTCGCGATCCGAGCATTATTGGAGCCTTGGCAAATTCTCGAAGTTTTGTAAATATTATGTTCGCCGTAAACTTTGGAAATTTATATCTCGAGAACGGCTTATCGGATTTTGGTTTTGTCTTCGCTGTTGGGTTCGTAGCGTCGGTATTCGCCTATGACGCGAATTTCGTAGGATTCGGCGCACGTTTAGCCCTCCGTAACAATATAATATTATAACATTATTATTATTATTATTACTAATACACCCACTCACCGAATTACACTTATCACTCACCGAATCACCACTCTCACTGGCTGAATCCCCCCTCCCCATTTCATCTTATTAATATTAATATTATTATTATTATTATATATACACATATATCTTCTCCTTCATGTGCAAAGACCGAACCCCCCTTCTTCAATTTGGCCGAACCAGAGCATTTCGGAAATCCTTCCGGTCGCCGCCGGCGGAGCTCCGGTGCACGAAATTCTCATCGGAGCATAGATCCGGAAAGCTCTCGCCGAGTGCTACGAGTGCGCAGTAAGATTTCTCTGATTCGTGGATTTTTGGCGCTAGGGATTTTGACCTAACCCTCGTTTTGCTCCGAAAAGTTTCATGAATCGAAGACGGGGAGTTCTTGCGGCCGATCCTCGAAGCGGAGCACGTGAGAGGTCATTTTCCGGATGTTTAGAGACAAGTGGTATTTTCTCCCTTTGCTTCTCTTGTTCAATCTGTTGCTCTCCACTATTTCCTATCTAGAGTTCGAGTAAAACTTTTGTCGTGATTTTGAGTATAGCATGTTGTCGTCTCGGAAGAGTCGTCGAACGGAATTTTCATCGAGCGGAATTTTCATCTCAAATTGTTAGGTTTGTCCTTGTTGTTCGTCGGACGTTGTGTCAGGCGCTACACTCGTCCAATTCGTTATGTGACCTTTGAAATTTGTCGGATGCGTCAAGATTTTAGTCAGAGTCTGTTATTGACTTAATAACCTGGAAGTTATGACGAAACTCTTATAAGATAATGAATATAGAATGATTTGTTTGGTTGTGCGCGTTGTGAACCTTTTTCCCGGCACAGTACCATGTTTGTTGGGTTGTGCGCGTTGTGAACCTTTTCTCCGACACAGTACCATATTCGATGGCCAGTTCGGGTTGTGGACCTTTTCCCCGGCACAGAACCCCTCTTTGTTTGTAGATCATACATGCAGGCTTGCCCGGTGTTTGATACCCTTCTCGAGCTAATCAGTCTCATTTGAATTTGGAAAATGATAATATTAAAGAAAGATAAGCATAACCTTATGACACTTAATACTATATTTTTGTTTGCCTTTTGTTGTTTAGTTTTTACTGTGTAGCTAGGTCTTTTGTTCTGTTTCTGTTGATTCGTACTGACTTCTGTTGCTAGCTTGTCTGCTGAGTCCGGTCTACTTAAAGGTTTGTCAGGTTCTTTTACTTCTTTCTGCACCACTTGTAACTTGCTTTTGAGAAGTTCTTATTTTGAATGCCCCAGGTTCAGAGCAGTAGCACGTTTGGCTGGTTGAGTCCGTGGTTTCAGGGCTGCAGCTAGTTGTTGTCGCTTGTTTTTCACCTCAGTTTAGAGAGGTAGATGTTTCTTTGTTTCAGACTAGACTATTTTCCTATGGGGTTCGTGTCAGTTTGTTGACGCACATAGTGTTAGTTCTAGTGTTAGCTATTTGCTAGTTGTACTACTGCTAATTACTGATAAATTTATACTTGCTCTCTGGGAAGATTTTATGTTATGATGCATGTTAGTTACTTTTAACTATAAAAGTTGCATTTTAGCGTAGTTCTATAACATGTTTTTTAAACTGACAAACTACTATTTTAAGAGTTATAAAACTGCTTTCCTACTTATAATAAATCTAAAAGTGACATCTTCATTGCTTTATATGCTGAGTCTTCATTCTCAGTTAGGATAACAAATGAATCAAACTTAATAATTTTTCGTTGTGTAAACCTATAATTTTTCACTTGTGGACAAGTTGATCCACCAGACCGAGAGACACGGTCAGTAAACCTAAGAATATAATTATGTTTTAAAACATAATTCATAAGTCTTTTTATAAAAATAAATGAAAGACAAGGTTGTCTGAACGTCTGCAGTTGTCTCCTACACGGTGTGACATCACGATCACGTATTTTCTCTCACTCTGATAGTATTTTAACACTGAGAAAATGCGGGTTGTGACAGTTGGTATCAGAGGAAGGTTGTTCTACAAGTTGGTCGGACGACTAATTCTGATATAGTTTTAGTTGTCTAAATTCATTGCATACACACACCTAAGTGTCATATGTCTTGGCGAAAGCATGAACACTACACTCAAAAGCATGACAAGAAGTATATGGTGCATATTATGTAGTATGAGATGCATAATATGTGATTGTATATGGATCCTTATAGGAAGCAACAAGTGACTGTTATGTAGTATGAGATGCATAATAATTATCACATGGATGCTCATTAGATTTTATTTTTTTTTGTTACAAGCGATATTATGTAGTATAAGATACATAATATTTCATGTGTACGCCGCTCATGACATGTATTAAGGCTTTTTTAGAATGCATATTGCATTGCTTGCATAACATAACATAGCATTAGCACACGTGTCAAGTTAAGATCTACATGATGACACTCGTACATGCATGATTTAAATGAAAATTTAAGCATTTATGCACTCATATTTATTGAACAAGAGTCAGTGGGATGATGGTTTGTCATCATAAGTTAAGAGCATAACATCATTTCATGAATTTCCAGAATAAGGTAACAGCAAGAACAAGTATTGACACATCTCTAATCTGATTTGAGTTAGGAAATCTGAGTTTGCTAGCTGACATATCTTAAGCTAGGTATTGACTAGATGTACGTTTGTCATGCAGAGATGCCACTAAAGCGTATTGCGACGAGGTTGACTCCCCAGTCGGAGGGTGAGTCATCAGGTGCGCGGAGCGAGGCCGTAGTCGAAGGGTTGCGGTAGAGCAATGAGGCCCTGTCGCGGCAAATGATTGAGATGCAATCGCAAATCCAGGCGTTGTTGACTGTCATCTCAGGGCAGCTGCCTAGAGTGCAGGACACTGCAGTGGGTCAAGCTGTTCCTATTCCTCCTGCTCCTTTGGTGCCCCCAGTGTTGTTGCCACCAGAAATGAACTTCATTTCGCATTTCCAGCGCTTAGAACCTCCTACCTACGACGGTAGAGCTGACTTCATGGCGTTAGATGACTGGATTATTGTTATCGAAGAAATGTTCTCCTATTCTAGAATTTCTGCTAACCAGAAGGTGATGGTCATCGCGTACCAGCTAAAGGGTCTTGCGAAGAGCTGGTGGATAAGAGAGAAAGAGAACCTCAATGAAGGATGTTCATGAGATTCATTCAAGGGAATGTTATTGAAGAAATTTCTGTCATCGGTCGAGCAAGACCGTCTGATGAACAACTTCCTGCATCTGAAGCAGAGGCAACTCACTGTTAGTGAGTATGAAGTCGAATTTAGTAAGCTGAGCGGGTTTGCTCCAGAATTGGTGGCCTCTAAAGCGGACAGAGTAAAACGCTTTCTAGGTGGTCTTCAGAGCAACATCCAGCAGTTGGCAAGCGCATATAGATTTAAGAAATTTGCTGAAGCGGTTAAAGCTGCCCTGAAGGTCGAGGCAATTGATAATGCAAGAAATCGTGGGCTGCAGACAAGGCAGGATAAGAGAAAATCAGATGATAGTGGAAGCTCTAGGGCATCTGGCTCTGCTTCGAAGAAAGGACGAAAGGAAGTGTGTAGTTTCTGTGGCAAGCCAGACCATCCTTTCAAAGACGTTTTAAGAGACTGGACGCGCAGAAGCAGTCTCAGGTGCATGTGATCCAGGATACACCTAAGGGAGATCTTGTCTGCACCTACTGCCAGAGGAAGGGGGACAATGCGACTCGTTGCTTCAAGAAGGCTGGAGCTTGTTTCCAGTGCGGGCAGAAAGGGCACAAGAAGGCTGATTGTTCGCAGTCTCAGCCCACGCTGCAGGCGGTTCCTTTGCAGACTCTACCGCCGCCTCCCAACATGTGGATAAGGGAAAAGGAAAGTTCAATGTGCTGACCAAGGAGGAGGCTCAGTCCTCTGCCCAAGTGATTTCAGGTTAGTCTCTGTCACAATTAACAATCTTTTATAGTGAATTTAAGAATTTTATTTTTCAGTAGTGCGTGCAATGTTTTTAGATGAGTTTAAGGTAAAAAATAAGTGGGCGCGTGTTCCCCTCCCCTCAATTCAGTTGCTACTCGCTCCTTCGTGGCTAGGAGTTTTGTGAGACGTCATAGATGGGTCGTTGATCAGTTAGATGATGCCTTAAATGTCAACTTCCACTCAGGAGATCTGGTGACGTCAAGTCAGGGTATTAAGCTGTGCCCTATTTCTCTAGGTGGTTTCCTAGCTTTCGCAGATCTAAAGGTTCTAGATCTAGAGGATTTTAATGTGATCTTGGGCATGGATTGACTGTCCAATTATGATGCGGTCATCCAGTGTAAAGTTAAGCACTTAGATTTCAGGGGACAACCCTTGAGCGTGTATGGCTTGTCGCGTCAGGACTCCCCGATCATTTCTGCGGTACGTGCTCGTTAATTCCTAGAGTCTGGATGTGAATCTTTTCTTGTTTCTGTTCTGGAAATTGCACTTGATATGCCTCGTGTCGAGTACATTTCTGTGGTGCAAGAGTTTCCAGATGTTTTTCCTGCTAGTCTTCCGGACTTCCTCCTAAGAGAGAGGTGGGGTTTGTTATAGATTTTGAGTCAGGTACTCGTCCTATTTCAAAAGCACCTTACCGCATGGCGCCGCATGAGTTAGAGGAGTTACGTATCCAGTTGGATGAGCTATTGCAGTGTGATTTCATTAGGCCAAGTTCTTCTCTCTAGGGTGCTCCAGTCCTTTTCGTGAAGAAAAAAAATGGGTCGATGAGCCTGTGTATAGATTATCGAGAGCTGAACAAGGTAACTATCAAGAATAGATATCCTCTGCCTCGGATAGATGACTTGTTTGACCAATTGCGAGGTACTTCGGTATTTTCAAAGATTGACCTTCATTCGGGCCACCATCAGTTGAGAATCTGTGAATCAGATGCTCCGCGGACTGCTTTTCGCTCCCGATACGGACATTTTGAGTTTCTGGTTATGTCGTTAGGGTTAACGAATGCATCTTCTGTCTTCATGGATATGATGAATAGAGTGTTCAAGGACTTTCTGGATCAGTTTGTGGTTGTATTCATCGACGATATTCTGGTGTATTCCAGAAATGCTGAAGAGCATGCCTTGCACTTGCGCTTGGTTTTGGCTGCTCTGAGGGAGCACAAGTTGTATGCGAAGCTAAGCAAGTGTGAGTTTTGGCTGTCTCAGGCATCTTTCTTCTTAGGTCATGTTATGAGTAAAAGTGGTGTCTCTGTGGACCCGACAAAGATAACTGCGGTGTTGGATTGGAAGAGGCCTTCAACGCCTAAGGAGATAAGGAGCTTCTTAGGGTTGGCAGGGTATTATAGGAGATTCGTGAAAGGGTTTTCAACGCTATCTGTGTTGTTGACCAAGCTTACTGAGATGAGCGTAGTTTTCGTTTGGAGTGATGTTTGTGAAAAAGTCTTTCAGGAGCTTAAGAAGAGATTATGTTCCGCTCCAGTTTTAGCATTGTCTACTGAAGGAGTAGAATATGTTGTTTTATGTGAATACTTCGCGAGTTGGACTCGGTTGTGTATTGATGCAGAATGACAACGTGATTGCGTTTGGATCGAGACAATTGAAGATCCATGAAAAGAATTATCCTATGCATGACTTGAAGTTTGCTGCTATCATTTATGCTTTGAAGCTGTGGAGACATCTTTTGTATGGAGTGTCGTGCAAGATCTATACGGATCACAAGAGTCTAAAAGATGTCTTCACTCAGAAGGAGCTAAATTTGTGCCAGCGTAGATGGTTAGAGTATGTTGCGGACTATGAAATTGATATCCTTTATCATCCCGGTAAGACTAACGTGGTGGCAGATGTTTTGAGCCGAAAGCATGCACATGTCTTTAACCACTTTGTGCAATCCCTAGAAGAAGAGTTTTTGGTGATGGAGATAATTGTTGGGAGTAGCGCTTTGCCAAGTAGCTTGGAAGTGGCAGAGCCTTCATGGATTATGCTTATTACGCTACATCAGAAGGATGATCCTGATCTGCAGCATATCAGAAGCAGAGCTGAAAAGGGAAATTACCAGATTTTTTGATAGATGATGTGGGTACCTTGAAGTACCGCGACAGATACTGTTTTCCAGCTATTTGGGATATTCGAGCAAAGATATGTAGTGAAGCGCACAGTTCTAGTCTTGTCTACCATCCTGGTTCCACAAAGATGTATCGAGATCTGAAACAATTTGTCTGGTGCTCAGTATGAAGAATGATATAACAAGGTTTGTATCTGAGTGTTATACCTGCCAGCGTGTTAAAGTTGATCATAGAAGACCTGATGGTAAGTTAACGCCGTTGGATATTCCGAGTTGGAAGTGGAGAGCATTTCTATGGATTTCATTACCGGTTTGCCGAGATCTCCCCGAGGGCATGATGCAGTGTGTGTTATTGTTGATAGATTGACAAAATATTGCTTATCTCACTCTCAGGTCAAAATCACCACACATGACTATTATATGGAAAAGATAGATGAGTTTTATCTGGACGAAGTCATCAGGTTGCATGGTGTACCTACGAGTATTGTGTCAGACCGAAACTCCAGTTCATGTCTCGTTTCTGGCCACATCACCACCATCTGCAAAACTTGCTTGATAGGACTAATCCATGATGGCTTTAGGCACTACCTGGACGATAAGCCTATGCCCCATCCCGTCATAACAGTAATGTGTCAGAAAACGAAAGCAGTGGCAATCTTAGATATTTGACTAATGGTCAAACGAAAGAGTGAATCAGATTTTGGAGGACATGATTAAATGTTATATTCTGACCATGGTGGAGCTTGGGATAAACGTCTTGTACTAATGGAGTTCGCGTACAATAACAACTATCAGGAGAGTTTGCAGATGACCCCCTTGGAAGTCTTATACGGAAGACGTTGTCGAACTCCCCTGTTTTGGGCTGAAGTTGGTGAGAAGTCTTTACTCGGTCCGTAAACTTTGGAAGATATGAGCATTTCAGTGACGCATATTCGTGAAAAGTTACGACTGGCTCAGGAGCGAAATGAAAAGTATGCAAATCAGTGCATGGTTGATTTGGAGTTCGCGGTGGGGACATGATTTTTCTGAAAATCTCTCTGATGTCAGGTGTAAGAGATTTGAAAGAAACCCCAAGTTGGACCCCAAGTATGTGGGACCTTTCCAGATTGTGGAGCGCATCAGAGTTTCTATCTATAAACTGGAATTACTTGTTTCTTTCTCTGGTGTTCACGACGTGTTTCACGTGAGCCAGTTGCGAAAGTGTGTTCTTAGTGATCGACATATCCCTGACTCGGTGCCCCAGTTGCAGCCTAATCTCTCGTATGTAGAAGAGACTGTCCGTATTTTGGAGACTCGAGATCGAGTGCTAAGAAAGAAAATGATCTCAATGGTTAAAGAAATCTGGCGAAAATCAGGATGTCACGGGTGCAACTTGGGAATTGAAGTCCGCAATGAGAGAATCTCATCCTCAGCTGTTCTCTACTCTTTTTTGGTTAGTATTCCTATCTAGCGAATTTTTATCTCATCTCTCTTTTTGTCCTCTTGTTTCGTTTTGTGTTCCAAGTTTCGGGATGAAACTTTCTTTTTGGAGGAGTGACTGTAATGCCCCAGTTTTACTGGTGATTATTTTATCCTCTTGGTGATGTCATAATGACGTATGAGCGTTACGTTAGCGTAGAGTTGACGACACGTCGCCATTAGTGCGTTTTCGCGACCGTTAGGTCGAGCCGACCAAATTTTGGGATTCTCATCGAAATTGTAAAATTTCATGATGCATAATTAAATCAATTAATTTTGAATTTGCTCGTCAAATTTCGACGCGATCCGAGCACTATTGGAGCTTCGACGAATTCTCAAACTTTTGTAGATATTATGTTAGCCGTAAACTTTGGAAATTTATATCTCGAGAATGACTAGTCAGATTTTGGTTTTTTCTACGCATTGGGTTCGTAGCGTCGGTATTCGCCCATGATGCGAATTTCGTAGGATTCGGCGAGCGTTTGACCCTCCGTAACAATATAATATTATAATGTTATTATTATTATTCGGACTAATTTGGCGTCCCGGTCAGACCAGAATAAACTGGACCACCTGAGCTCTCGGGACGGTCGAGCGCGCGCACAGTCAATGAAAAGAGAGAGTTGACACAAGAGGTTTTAACGTGGAAAACCACTCAACTGGGTAAAATATTACGTGATCAGTTCTGTGCGGGTCAAAGTCCACTATCAGCTTGTGGTTACAATATGTTCGTAGAATCGAGGGCGACATGCCGCACCTCGTTACAACTTGGAGGTGAGAGAGAATTTCTAACTTGCAACGGGCAACAGGCTGCGCAGAAGGAGTACTGAATGCTAACTTGGTCGCTGGTGTGCTTGAGCGCTGGTGATGGTCGTCTTCTTCCTTTATTCGTGCACTTAAGGACTAGGCTCGTAGGCGGCTTGAAGATGACAAGAGGGAGGAGTTCAGCAGAGCTCTGGTCTGAGAAAGAAGGAAACTTTGGAGCCCAAAACGTGAGAAATGAGAAGGCTTGAGGCTCGTTTTATAGCCTCCAAGAGGTGGTTATGATGCCCCCCCACCCACTAACTTAGTGGCTTAGTGGGTGGTTACCTGCAGATCGAACGGCGACGGATGCTCAGTAACGATCGGATGGTGGTCGACCTGCAAGCGGCGGCCGTCGGCAGCGGTGGCCATCGGCAGCGGCGCGCGACGACCGGCGGGGGGGGGGGGGGGGACCTAACCCTCGTTTTGCTCCAAAAAGTTTCAGGAATCGAAGACGGAGAGTTCTTGCGGCCGATCCTCGAAGCGAAGCCCGTGAGAGGTTGTTTTCCGGACGTTTAGAGGCAAGTGGTATTTTCTCTCTTTGCTCATCTTGTTCAATCCTTTTGCTCTCCACTATTTCCTGTCTAGAATTCGAGTAAAACTTTTGCCGTGATTTTGAGTATATCATGTTGTCGTCTCAGAAGAGTCATTGAGCGGAATTTTTGTCTCAAATTGTTGGGTTTGTCTCGTATTGTTCGCCGAACGTCGTGTCAGGCGCTACACTCATCAATTCGTTGTGTGACCTTTGAAATTTTGTTGGATGCGTCAAGATTTTAGTCAGAGTTTGTTATTAACCGAATAACCTGGAAGTTATGATGAAATTCTTATAAGATAATGAATATAAAATGATTTGTTGGGTTGTGCGCGTTGAGCGGTGCGCGTTGAGGACCTTTTCCCCGACACAGTACAATATTCGTTGGGCGGTGCGCGTTGAGAAACTTTTCCCCGACACAGTACCCCTCTTTGTTTGTAGATCATACACTCAGGCTTGCCCGGTGTTTTGATATCCTTCTTGAGTTGAGCAGTCTCATCTGAATTTGGAAAATGATAATATTTAAAGAAAGATAAACATAAGCTTATGACACTTGATACTATATTTCTGTTCGACCTTTTGTTGCTTAGCTTTTACTGTGTAGCTAGATCTTTTTGTTCTCTTTCTGTTGATTCGTACTGACTTTTGTTGCTAGCTTGTCTGTTGAATCCGACCTACTTGGAGGTTTGTTAGGTTTTTTTACTTCTTTCTGCACCACTTGTAACTTACTTCTGAGGTGTTCTTCTCTTTTGAATGCCCCAGATTTAGAGCAATAGCAGGTTTGGCTGGTCTAGTCCGTGGTTTCAGGGTTACGGCTAGTTGTTGTCGATTGTCTTTCACCTCAGTTTAGAGAGGTAGATGTTTCTTTGTTTCAAACTAAACTGTTTTTCTATGGGTTCGTGTCATTTGTTGACGCTCATAGTGTTAGTTCTAGTGTTAGCTACTTGCTAGTTGTACTGCTGTTACTTACTGATAGTTTTATACTTGCTCTCTGAGAAGGTTTTATGTTAGGATGCATGTTAGTTATTTTTAATTATAAAAGTTGCATTTTAGCGTAGTTCCATAGCATGTTTTTTAAACTGACAAACTACTATTTTAAGAGCTATAAAACTGTTTCCTACTTATAATAAATCTAGAAATCACATCTTCATTGATTTATATGTTGAGTCTTCATTCTCACTTAGGATAACAAATGAATCAGACTTAATAAATTTTTTATTGTGTAAACATATACTTTCTTACTCGTGAACTAGTTGATCCACCAGATCGAGAGACACGATCAGTAAACCTAAGAATATAACTATGTTTTAAAACATAATCCATAAGTATTTTTATAAAAATAAATGAAAGAACGTGGTTGCTGAACGTCTGCAGTTGTCCCCTATACGACATGACATCACGATCGTGTATTTTCTCTCACTCTGATAGTATTTTAATACTGAGAAAATGCGGGTTGTGACAGTCATCTTCTCATTCATGGCATCTTCTCACTCCTTAATGTCAATGGCGTTCTCAAAGCATGACGACTCTCGCTCATCCAAGGTACCTGCGAAGAAACATGAGACAAAACTCATCATGTTCTCGTCCATGTACAGAGCCAGTGGAATAATTGTTCTCTTAGACCTCTGCAAGGCTTGACCCTGATCCACCACACCAGCTGCTTCTTCTGCATCAGCTCTTCTCTCAGACATACTAGGAGCATCGCTCCCCCTGCTTCCAGAACCAGAAGCACCCGCCCCTGAGCTAGATGTAGTTGGAGCTCCTGGTGATACAAGAAGCTCCACTAGAAGGTCCTGAGTAACTTCCTCTTGCCCGCCATCCACCCTACTTTTATGAAGTTTCACGGAGGAACCCTGATATGACGTTAACTCGCCAAATACCACATCCCTTGAGATGACAAACTTCATTGTCTCACGGTCTATGCAATTCCAGCCTTTCTTTCGCTCGTCATAGCCACTGAAGACAAGCTTCAGTACCTTCACATCCAACTTTGTCTCGAGCGCGTCTGAAACGTGCACATAGCAGGTAGATCCAAACACCTGAAGGTGTGTCACACTAGGCTTCTCCTTGAACATAAGCTCATGTGGAGACTTCATATTGTTGGGGCTTAACGACATCTGATTGATCACATCAGCTCTGCAGGTCATTCCCTCTGCCCAAAAGGCCCTGAGAATTCCTTTGAAGTGAAGCCAGCTCTTGCAGGTCTCCACTATATGATAGATCTTCCTTTCTGTAATACCATTCTATTATGAAGTATGCGCACAAGAAAGCTCCCTCTGAATTCTATGCTTTCTGCAGAAGTTGAGGAACTCATTTGAAGTGAACTCTCTCCATTATATATTCTTAACTTCTTGATCCACAGATTTAGCCGGCCTTACACAAGCTCCATGAACTCCACAACTTTTGAAAAGCCTCTGACTTCTCCTTCACGAAATATACCCAAGTATATCTAGTGAAATCATCAACCAGAATCAGCATATATCGGCTACCTCCAAAACTAGGAATGATGGTCGGTCTCATCAAGCTCACTGTGAATGCATTCCAACGATGTCTTGCACCTGGATAGAGACTTTTCAAATGAAAGTCAATGAGCCTTTCTATACTGACACCCAGCAAAAACATGACCATCACTGAGAGATGAAAGACTAGGCAAATCTTTCACCAGACCTCTTACCGTCATAGCTTTTAGTTTGTCCATTCTTACATGTTTCAGCCTTTCATGTCAGATAATTGTGCTATCGTTGATCATAATCTTTTCAACATAAGAACTTGTTAACAGCCGGCCCATGGCACTCAGAGGCTGCGCACAGCATGGCCCAAGCTCCGGCACTGCTACAGGGCTGCAGCCCAATACACCCCAACGCCTCTCCGGCCTGTTTCTCAGCACAGTGCGTTGTTGGCGCTAGGTATCGAACCCGCAACCCTTGATAAATCACTCTTCCAACAGTGACCATCACCAGCTGAGCTACACTCAGTTGGTGATAGACACTGTTGGAAGAGTGGTTTATCAAGGGTTGCGGGTTCGATACCTAGCGCCAACAACGCACTGTGCTGAGAAACAGGCCGGAGAGGCGTTAGGGTGTATTGGGCTGCAGCCCTGTAGCAGTGCCGGAGCTTGGGCCATGCTGTGCGCAGCCTCTGAGTGTCATGGCAAAACTGCACTTTTTATGTAACAGCCCGGCCTATGACACTCAGAGGCTGCGCACAGCATGGCCCAAGCTCCGACACTGCTACAGAGCGCAGCCCAATACACCCCAACGCCTCTCGGCCTGTTTCTCAGCACAGTGCGTTGTTGGCGCTAGGTATCGAACCCGCAACCCTTGATAAATCACTCTTCCAACAGTGACCATCACCAGCTGAGCTGCAACTCAGTTGGTGATAGACACTGTTGGAAGAGTGGTTTATCAAGGGTTGCGGGTTCGATACCTAGCGCCAACAACGCACTGTGCTGAGAAACAGCCGGAGAGGCGTTGGGGTGTATTGGGCTGCAGCCCTGTAGCAGTGCCGGAGCTTGAGCCATGCTGTGCGCAGCCTCTGAGTGCCATGGGCCGGGCTGTTACAACTTGTTGATAAAACAAACAAGGTCTACTCTCCTTCCAATATGAGTCACGTCAGCTTTCACCGCTGACACGTTCCGCAGAAATTTCACTTCTGTCAGGTCAAACAAAACATAATACACAACGTCTACACCGTTAGTCACAGAGAACATGTTTTTCTTCATTCCAGTCATGTGATAAACACTTCGCAGAGTGAGTGGTCCATTATCACTGTCTAAAAAAACTGTATCCTACTTCTTGACTGCATGCATCGTATCATCAGCAGTAATAATAACATCATTACCTGAGTATGTCTACAGGGAAGAAAACTTTGACTCGTCCCCGGTGAGATGATGTTCACACCCCGAGTCAAAGATCTAGTTATCCTTGAAGTTGACATAGGCCATGACATGAACAGTTGTTGCATATATATCTGCCATGAAAGCATTCCCTCATCCACCTTCAACATCTCTGGACTCAACTTCTCCTTTTTCCTGCAGCGTGCCCCGACTGACGATTAACTCTGCAGTCATTCCTGATATGATCAAGATTATTGCACATGTAGCATCTTGGCCCTCTCTTCCTTCCTACATCCCGCTTAGGAGCCTTGCTCCTTTCCTGTTGTGATGAAGTAGATGGACCATATTCTACATGTGTCTTCTTCTGCTTATCTCATCTCTTCTTCTTCTTCTTCCCCGAATAAAGAACCTCACTATCTCCTCCTAAGATGGTGCATATAGTCATCTGTCTTACCAAGCTCTCCTGCAAAGTAAACAGATTTTCCAGCTCCAGCAACGGTGGCTGATTGGCCCAGCCATGCACAGACGTAACAAAGGCCACATATTACTTTTGTAAGCTGTGGATAATGTGGCTCTTCAGTTTCGCCTCAAAGATAGGCTCATTCAGTTCCAATGTTGAAATTTCAGCGCATAGATTATTCATCTTCAAGAGAAAGATGATATGGATAGCTCTCCTTGAGTTGATTTCGCCAACTCATTCTCTAGAAATTATAGCCGAGCTACATTTTTCTTATTGAACATTCCATCCAAGGCCATCCAAATTTCAGCAGCCAACCTACATCCAATGATGTGGTCGAAAAGCCCCCCTGTGAGATTGTTCGCTTCAGAGTGAACTCTACTTTCGCATTTGTTCTCCTTCAAGCCCTCACTGCCTCAACATTTCATCCAATAGCCATTATCTCTTGTTTGTCATCTCCGCAAATGACCCCACAAAGGTACTTGCCCAGAAGATAGCTCTCAATGCAAGACATCCACTTCTTAAAAAGTGTTTGCATGAGAAACTCAACTTCAAGACTTCTTGCATAATCGACATTCATTGCTATAATTTTGGTTCACTTGAAACTTACAAAGGACTAACAAAACTTTGCGGTTGATCACTGCCAACTCCTCTGATACCATGTAAAATTTTATGAACCCGGGAAAAGTCGCAGAAACACTCAACCAAGCCAAGCCAAATAAACCAAAAGCAGAAAAAGAACAAGAGCAACAAAAAAATTAATAATCTTCTTTACAGTACGAGTCATACATTGCGAGATATGATTGTGCAATGTATTCGATGGAAACAACAAAATACGAACAAGAGAAGAACAAGCTGGTTGGACAGAACTTCGAGACCGCCTAGCCGCAAATCGCGAGCTGAAGCCGTCTATCTGCCAGACCGCCTATTCGCCTGAATAGAAACCAGTGAACAATTTTATTGAGCAACTGCTAGAGATAACCCTATCCGCACGTCTTGACCACCAAACCACAAAGTCTCATGACCACAAAAGTCTGCGGCAAACAGTACTGTTGAACTGAACTAAATTGAACTGGGAAACAATCAACATGTTGAGACAGGGCGAACTGCCTTATTGAACTATTCGTAACTCTGAGAAAGAAGACTTCTAGTCACACAAACCGCAGTCTGCTGGTAAACCACAAACTGATATCTGCGAACTGAACCACACTGAGCCAGTACTAGCTGTCTGGTCGCTTGGTGCTAGCCACACAGCCTGCACAGCACAAGTCAACTTCACTTAATTGCACGGTTAACAAAGTCTTACCGCAAGTTCAAGAAGTGAGCTAAGTTCGCACTGTTCCTGTTAAGAATGACGAGCCGGGGAACCCTATTTATAGGCGATCAGGGGAGTGGGTCACCACCCATAAGCGATTGAATGGCCCCCGACGAACTGCGACTAGCAGCAACAGACCGCAAGCTAGGCAACCAAACCGCATTGGACACTTGGACAAATTGTGCAAGTATAAAACACCAACGGTCTCTGGAAATAGACAGCGCGGACAGAGAATTAGATCGCCGCGAAGCACCGGACTACGCACCCTGCGCGAACACCAAAGTTGACATGGCTTGACCACCTTTCAGATACAAACCGCGCGACTACAATTCGATCCAGAAAACCCGCGGACTGGGCGATCTTCACATTCTTTCAAACCAGACTGCGTTGTCCGTTGTTAGTCAATACCTAACTGCAGCCGACAGTCCTCCGGAAACAACTGTTTGGTCAAGCCGCAAGAAGAGTATTCAAAGAGACGGCTAGACGCCAAAGACTATCTGCACTACCCGCGCAGTCTCTGCGGTCTGCGCGGTCTTCTCTCCTCAGACCGCTCACTTCCATTTCTGGGTTTGGGCCCGAGCGCGGATGGGTATGAGGAGTGGTGTTAGTCTCCTCATAAAGGATGTCACGAGATTAAAGTCGGGTGACAACGCCTTGGTGATCTCAACAACCCGTCACGTGACTTTTGTATAATTTTTGCAATATTAATGTAATGTTGTCATATTTTTCGACTTTTTATATAATTTTTAAGTCCGTCCAAACTGAAAAAAGAATTTGGGCTCATTTTGATAATTAACAACATTTTAGACATTATATATATATATATATATATATATATATACGGACATTGACATTTTTTTATTCTTTATTCATACAAAATGCCCAACAAAAATATCCGCCGCCAACGATCCCTCTTCTTGGGAGGCTGATATTCGTGCGGGGGGAACGGTCTTTGCGTTAGGGGAGAAAATTTTAGTTTTGTTAAGTTTTTTTATTTGCAGTCCTTTATGGTTATTTACAGCACAGGATCCAGCGACTTATAAATAAGATAGTCAAATCTGAGGAAGAACTGCTGGCCCATTGACATTATTCTTCGCTATCCTCCCTCATCCTTCCCCAGCCTCTGCCCCTCAACCGCTCCTCAGGGCCCGCCCCTTCCTCACGCTCGGAGATAACAAAATTAACCAACACCGTGAAAGGAAAGCAGGGAGATCAGACGGAGGGGAGGGACAGAGACGGTAATCACCGACGACGTTCATGGCAGCATTCCTCCTCTTCCTTCTCTTCCTCACGTCCGTAGCTGCAGCCGGAGATGACCATGGAATCACAGGAGATGAGGCTGACGCCCTTCTCGTCTTCAAGGCCTCCCTCACCAACGCATCCGCCCTCTCCTCCTGGTCCTCTACAAACGGCAGCCCCTGCTCCCCTGCTTCAACATGGAATGGCATCGCTTGCGACGCCGGATCCGTCGCCAGCCTTCGCCTCGCCGGACTTGGCCTCTCCGGACGCATCGACGTCGAAGCCTTAGCTCGACTTCCGGGTCTCCGGTCCATCTCCTTGAACGGCAACTCATTCTCCGGGCAAATCCCACCTTTCTCCCGCCTCCAAGCTCTAAAATCCATTTACCTCTCCGGAAATTCATTCTCCGGTCCTATCCCCAATGACTTCTTCAGCGCCGCGTATCATCTTAAGAAACTTTGGCTATCAAGCAACGCTTTTGAGGGATCCATTCCGCCTTCCCTCGCAAAAGCCGTTAGTTTGATGGAGCTCCACCTCGAGGGCAACCGGTTCTCCGGCAGCATCCCGGATTTGCGGATAACCACGCTGGTTTCTTTCAACGTATCGAAGAACAAGCTTTCGGGTCCCATTCCGTCGAGCCTGAGCAAGTTCAACGCCAGTTCATTTGCCGAGAACGCAGGTCTATGTGGGTCTCCATTAGAGAACCTATGCGCGGGTGATGCGGCTGCTGCTGGGGTGTCGGCAGCCGGGGCATCTTCGGGGAGCTTGGGAGCTACAATGGGGCTGGTGCTTCTCCTCATTGTCATCGCAGGGGGAGCAATGGCGGTTGCCGTGAAGAGGCAGAGGATGACAGGATTCGAGACATTAGGAATTGCGCAGACAGCAGAGGAGAATATTGAAGAGGGGGAGAGGAAAAGGAGGGAACAACCGTCAGAAACAGGGGGCGGAGGCCGAGCATATACTGCCACAACGACAACAAGGAAAGGTAAGAGGGTGGCATCGTCGGTAAAAGGAAGAGGGGGTGAAGGAGGCGGCCCAGGGGCGGAGCTAATAATGGTGAACGAGTTAAAGGGAGTGTTCGCGCTGCCGGATTTGATGAGAGCAGCGGCGGAGGTTATAGGAAACGGCGCCGCCGCCACCGGAGGAACAGGGTCATCTTACAAAGCAGTGCTGAGAAATGGGGTTGTGGTGGCTGTTAAAAGGATGAGGGAGATGAATCGCGTCGGGAAGGAGACATTCGAGGCCCAGATGCGTCGGCTCGGCCGGCTCAACCACCCTAACGTGCTGCCTCCGTTAGCTTACCATTACCGCAAGGATGAGAAGCTTCTTGTTTCTGAGTACATTCGAAAAGGCAGCCTCCTCTATGTCCTCCACGGTAAAGACGACTAAACTTACTCTCTCATAAGAAACAGAGGATTACATAACAGAGCTTTTGCCTTTTAATTCATAAAACAGAGATCTTTTCATGGCAGGGGACCGAGGAACCGACCACGCCGCCCTGAATTGGCCAACAAGGCTCAAGATAATCCGAGGAATTGCAAACGGATTGTTATACCTGCACTCAGAGCTCAGCACCATCGACATTCCCCACGGCAATCTCAAGTCCAGCAACGTCCTGCTCGGCGATGACTTCGAGCCTCTGCTCGTGGACTACGGCTTCCTCCCTCTCATCAACCCCTCGCACGCTTCGCAGAGCATGTTCGCCTACAAGTCGCCGGAGATCCTCCTCGACCGGCAGGTGAGCCCGATGTCCGACGTGTACTGCCTCGGCATCATCATCCTGGAGCTCCTCTCCGGCAGGTTTCCGTCGCAGTACCTCAACAATACCAAGGGCGGCACGGACCTCGTGCGCTGGACTAATTCCGTCGTCAACGAGAATATTCTGGGGAACATTCTCGACCCCTTCATCGCGCAGGGGTTCAAGGCGGAGCTCCCGGAGATGGAGCGGTTGGTGCAGGTCGGTGCGGAGTTGATAGAAGCTGACGTGGACCGCCGGCCAAATATGAAGGAGGCGTCCAGGATAATTGAGGAGGTGGCGGCGGCCGCCGAGGGAAAGAGGGAGAATCGCCGGGCCGCTGCGGCCTGGCGTGAGTCGTTGGTGAGGGTCAGGGAGGGGCAGGCTGGCTCCGGAGAGGGAGTTGGCGGCGGCGGTGTGCGGCGAACCGGGAGCATCACCGAGCGGTCCAGAAGCATTGGGGACAATGTGTCCTTCGCCATGTCCTAAAACTGCAAACAAATTAATTTGGCGGGCTGGTATTAACGGTAACCTCCCAATTTCTATTTTAAATAATAATAATAGGGCGCTGCGATCCGTACCGCAGTTTTGACTATTCGCACCGCACTTTCTTGTAAGTTTTTGTGTCTTTTGAAAATACGCTTTGTACATGCATTTTTAGGAAAAGTGTTCAACACGAAAAGTTGTAGATCTTGACGGTATCTACAACTTTCGTGGTGAACACTTTTCCTAAAAATGTATGCAAAAAGAGTATTTTCAAAATACGCAAAATCTGGACGTATTTCTCAAGTATGTGTCCTACATGCATTTTTACGAAAAGTGTTCAACACAAAAGTTGTAGATCTCGTCTAGCTCTACAACTTTCATGTTGAACACTTTTCCTAAAAATGTATATACAAGGCGTATTTTCAAAATGCATAAAAAATTAGGAGAAAGTGCGGTGCGAATAGTCAAAACTGCGGTGCGGATAGCAGCGCCCTAATAATATCTTATTTCTTTTACTTATTCTTATTTTATTTATTTATATATTTACTATTTTTTCAGGTGTGAAATTTGTGGGAGAAGAGGTTTCGTTCATAAAGAGAGATGCAGAGGCAATGGGCTTGTAAGTTGTAACTCTGGAACAAAAGGATCAGGCGGGAGAGAATAATGTCAAGCCTTCACTAATTTAGACAAATTATTGATAATCTAGTTGTGAATTAGGATGAAATACAAAATTTTAAAAAAATCAAATTATATTTTACATTTTTTTATATAAGGTAGTGTAAAATAATATAAAATGTAAATAAAATTAAGGATTTTGGCACCAAGCATAGTCTAATTATGAGATATGTGCACATTGAACCTCCTAAAAGCTTTAATACTGATATTTTGTAACCTAAATATTAAATTAGGAGAGTAGAAAATACCAATATGCATAAATCTCAGAATTGACAGATGCTTAGTGCCAAAAGTTCATAATATCATACAAAATTTATTGTTGTTGTTGAATGTAAAAGGATATAAACATTCTCCTAAAGATTTACACTCCTCTACATTGGACATCTATTTTAGTTTGGGGCAATTTAGTTTTTCTGTCAAATTGTTTAATTGCTTTGCCTAAAATATGTTGTTAACAATTATTCTTTCTGTTAACAATCCTAGCAAAGAGCTCTCATGGTCTGTATATTTGGGCGATGAGAACGGGAGGGTTGGAAATGTGAACGGAGGGGAAGGAGATGAAAGGAGTTGGTTGTGGTCTCAAATATGACTAAAAAGATGTTTTTGAGTTGTGGCGGTGGGAATGAGAGATTTATCAAACGATTTTTTTTGAGTAGCAGAGTTTTTCTCCCACAAAAAAACAAATCAAAACACCCAAACAAACAGACCCTCAAATCAAATGAGTGTGTTAGGATGAACTAAATAAAACATATGTATTATTTACATGATACTGTGTTAAATAGTACGCATTCAACTATAAATTGAGTGGTTATAGGTGATGAGATTCGGTATCTATTACATGAACTGTTGAGTGCGCCGCGTGGAATGAACGGTGATGTCTGAGCGTGTGCCGTAACTCGTTAAAAGGGATGGTTTAGTCCCACACCGCCTAGCGTGCTTCTTGATCCTGGGTGTATAAGTGGGGTGACCACTCCTCCCCTAACCGAATGGTTTTGGAGAATGACGTCACAATGCTTTACATGGACAAGCCTATATGAATGGTTATGTGGGCTTATATTCACAATAGGGAAGAACTCTGATGCTGAAATATATTAAAAATAATAAAAGATGTTGAAATTGCGGATGAAAAGAACTCATAATAATCTGAATGTGCGACAAATTAAAGTATCTCAGAATAAGCTTATATGAAAAGTAAAGGCATTATTACAGCATTTTTTTTGCCTTCCGATCTTCTATGCTCCATCATTCATTCATTTGTCCTTCGTGGCCGCTCTTCGGAGAAATCAATGGGATGATAATGCCTGATGAAGAAAAAAATCAATGATTGCGGCATGTTTACAATTGTGAATGCTGAAAAATTTGTATATTTGAAGTGTTGAGAATAACTTGTTAGTGATTCGCGGGTTACGTGTCTACCTAGGACAAAGCTCTATGTTTGAGGTATTATAAATACTCATTCCAAATTTGATGAGATGTTGTAGAATACTTTGAGCCAAACCAAGCCCTAACATTTTGCTCGAGTTCAATAATTGTTTTTTCGTAGTCCATAATTTTGATTCTTGGGGATTATTACAACTATAAATCAGAGTTCAATGATATTGTAACGGACTAATGGGTTGGTTGGCTAACGTGCTTCCTCCTTTTAGAAATATCCGTAAATCTGTTTGGGTTGGGTGCATCGATTCATGTAAGGATTGGATCTATAAT
Source organism: Platanthera guangdongensis (assembly GCA_039583875.1). NCBI lineage: Eukaryota > Viridiplantae > Streptophyta > Magnoliopsida > Asparagales > Orchidaceae > Platanthera > Platanthera guangdongensis. The sequence continues at coordinate 8,067,754 of CM077162.1, read as the reverse complement.
GTTGCTCAGGCGGGCACAAGTGAACTTTGAAGGTTAAGTATTGAGAATAGTCTAATATCAGGAAACTAAGGCTCTGTTTGGGACAATTTATAACGATGAATAAGTTGCTTATTGAAAATTGATGTTTTGAAAAATTTTTTATAAAAACAATGATAAATAAGCAGCACACTGTTTGGATTGTTTGTCCATAAGTGGTTATGTAAAATTTCATTCATTTGTAAAAGTCCGTTCATTTGGACACGTTTTTCCGTTCTGACGCGATTTTCACTCAGACACATTTTTTTTTTGCATGAGTGCGAATTTTTCACACTAGCGTGATTTTTTCTTCCGGCCGCGATTTTTTCGTCTGAGCGCAAATATTTCGCTCGGACGTGGTTTTTTTTCAGGACGCGGTATTTTCACCTGGGCACGGTTTTTTCGCAGCGATGTGGTTTTTTCACACGGGCGTGAATTTGTCGCCCGGGATCAAATTTGTCGCGCGAGCGTAAATTTTTTGCCGGGTTATTTCGCCCGGAAGCGTTTTTTTTCGCAAGAGCGCGAATTTTTCGGCCTGACGCGAATTTTTCGATCGGGAGCAAATTTTTCGCCCGGGCGCGAATTATCGAGGACGCGAATTTTCCGCCCGAGCGCGAACTTTCGCCCGAGCGCGAACTTTCGCCCGGGGAGAATTTTCGCCCGGGCGCGAATTTTTCGTCCGGGCGCGAATGTTTCGCCCGGGCGTGAATTTTTCGCTCATGCGCGCCGCCCAGCGCCAATTTTTCTGCAGGACGCGATATTTTTGCCTCGACACAATATATTTGCTCGCACGCGATATTTGTGCGCGAATGTTTCGATCGGGCGTGAATGTTTCGCACGGCCGCGAATTTTCCGTCCGGGTGCGAATGTCTACCGTGAGCGAATTTTTCGCCCGCGAGCGAATTTTTTGTCTGGGCACGATTTTTTGCCCGGACACGATATTTTTGCCTGAACGTGATATTTTTGCACACACGCGATAATTTTGCTTGGAAGCGAAAAAAGACATTGTTCCAAAAAAAGCGCGTCCGGCCGAAAAAATGCCCGCGGACGAAATATTCGTGTTCGAGTGAAAAAAACTCGCTGTCGGGCGAAAATATCGCTGTCGAGCGAAAAAAAATCGCGTCAGGGCGAAAAAACAACTCTGGTGCAAAATAATGCGCCGGGGCGGAAAAATCGCTACCGGGCGAAAAAATCGCGTCCATGCGGAAAAATTCTCGCCCCGACAAAATATTTGCGTGCGGGCGGAAAATTCGCGCCCGGGCGAAAAATAGCGCCCGGGCGAAAATATTCGCGTCCGGGCGAAATATCCGCGTCCGGGCGAAAAAATCGCGTCTGGGCGAAAAAATTGCGTCGGGTCAAAAAATTCGCACACGGGCTGAAAATTCGCGTCCGGGTGGAAAATTCGTGCGCGGGCGAAAAAATCGCACACAGACGAAAAATACGCTCTCGGACGAAAAAAACAAGCTCTAGCGAAAAAATCGCATCACGCACGAGCGAAAAAATCAACTTTGTGTTTTTTTAAGTGATAAGTGCTTATGAGAAGCTACAAGCTAGACCCGGATAGCTTACAAAAAATCAGCTTATCATTCATTTTAAAATAAGTGATTTTCTATAAGCTGTACAAAACAGAACTGTGTTTTACGTAGAAATTATTCATCAGCATGCTGTTCAAAACAGAACTTAACAGCCATCCTCCTTTCAAATTATCTCATTTAGCATGATTTAACTCCTTTAGAACCCCATGAAATTTGATTACCTTCCAGTTTTTCAAGGCTTTCGGCCAAGTCTGTTGTATTCTTTAGCATGATTTAACTCCTTTAGAACCCCATGAATGCGAGCATGGCCAGCCATCCATTCTTAGATTTCGTTTGGGAGGGACTAATTTTTACTGATCAAGCGGTTACGACCGTATGAATCGAACCTTAATTATGATTTGATTCATGCGGTTATAACCGCTCGACCAGTGAAATTAAGTCCCCCCCAAACTGAGCCTTAATCTCCTTGGTCCTCAACACCATCACGGGCTGCGACCAGTGGCGGAACTAGGATTTTGAAGTCGCACGGGCACAATATAAGTACTGTCAATTCGGGGGGTTCGGGGGGCAGCGCACCCTGATCGGGGGTTCGTGGGCAGCGACCCCGAATTTTTTTTTGCAGGCGTGTGGCCCTCCTAACTCATAAGCAAACTAAAACAGAAAACCGAGAAACAAGAGTAATTACCAATGGTGTGTTCTAGCAACACAAGACGATTGGAGCTCCAAATCAACCCTTTACATGGATTCCGCAACACAATGGTGTGTACTAACATTAAAATGCGAAGATTAGCACAATGATGCTCAAATCAACTTTCACAGAAATCTGGACGAAATTCACAGAAAAGAAGAAGAACTCATGTCCAGGGCTAGTTGGCCAAAACCGGTCGGGCACGTCCCGAAGAAGAAGAAGAACCTCTTGTTCAGGGCTAGTTCCGTGCACGTGCCCTCCGTGCCCAGGGCTAGTTCCGCCCATGGCTGCGGCATCTCTCCCCCACTGCCGGATCAAACCACAATCGCCCGGGTAACCTCCCGGGCTCTCCCTGTTCGGAAACTTCGGTTTGATATCCCGCTTCCGTTGTTTAGCGAGATCCCCATCTCCTCCCCTCAGCCCACCCATCAACGCCATTTGTGCGGTAGCGGATCCGCGAAATACTCCTGCAACCCAGCGTCGTACCACGAGAAGCTCTCCATGAATCAAAGCTTTGCGAGGCATTCGGGAATCAAGATGCCGGCGACGGCGAGCATGGCCCGTCTGCCGTGCATCAGTTCCGCCTGCTCAAACCACAGCAGGAGTTCAGGATCGGATCCTATAAATTAAAGGAAATCAAATTAAATCAGAAAAAGGTGTAAACTTTGGTAGAGGCAATTCGTCGAGCATGTAGAGTGCGTACCTAATCCAAGTGGATCCGGGAAGGCTGGGTAATTTAAAATACTTAATTCCCCAATCCGGTAAATATAATTCAAAAATGTGAATCGAGTGTTATTGATAAGAATTGACCTCCCGTCGAGCCACTCCGGCGGTGAGCTCCCCGGAAACAAGGGGGCGGCCGATCTGGAGGAAGAGGAACACAATCACTTGACAGTCCTTTGGTGGCGCGGACGAGAACCGGGAAGGCTGGGTAGCATGGCTTGAATATATTTGCATTATCTTTTGAGCTGAACACTCTAATCATATGCAATTAAGTGCGAAATCAGAATCCGAATGCGTTGTTCATCAAAAACAGTTGCGATTATGGTGAAGTAGCAGTTCTTGTAGTTTGTAATGGTTCAAATTGAAACGATAAGTGGTTATAGGAAGAAATAGAAGAAGGTTACTGTAACGGTCCAAGCCGTTACAGATTCTCCAGCGAGATCATCGGGGGCGGAAGCGAAGATGGGCAAGGCCTTCGGAGGCTATTACTGGCTACAACTACTCCTATTCTAAATTAAGAGGAAAACAGAAGATATTCTTATTCATTGCCTCATAAGCTATTACAGGGAATGCCTATTTATAGAGACATACTTATTACAATAGCCAATAACATCTTGCCACGTGGATATACAGGTGTTACAGTTACCGTGGCTGGAGCTTGCAGGAGACGATAAAGCCAGTGGAGAGAGCCATGGATGGAGAAGTAGTTGGAGGGCCAGTTTTGAGCTTTCTATCTGCTTGAGGATTTGCGGAGAAGTAGTGGGAGTGTGACATACACTTTTGCGCGGGCCCCATGCATTCACCTCTTTTCATTGGTTCCGGTTCCATCCAGAAACCCGGACAGAAAAATTCCGCAGGATTTGCGTGTGCTTTTAATTGCTGGCAGTGGATGGATTGGAAACTGAAGTGATAGTTGCATTTTTCCCGAAACTCACCCGAGCAAAAAATCGAAATTTATTTCGCCCGGGTCACACGACTACTTTGAATCTGCTTGCACGTGTTTGTATTCCTTGTTTTTCCTCTCTCTCTAAATCGCGCCCGTTGATATCTCCACTCAGAAACACCTTTCGTTCAGACGGAGATTTAGTGACGGAGCCCGATCGTAATAATCACGACAAAAAACAGACTAGTTTTTCAAATTGTTTCGAATTGTTTGTGATGTGTACTCTTTTCATTTGTAAATCAACCGAGGCTGCGGAGAGCGAAAGCGCGTTTCTCGTGAAAATGAGGCCGCGCATAGCGGAACCACTCCATTAAGATGAGTGCTCATAATGAGTAAAAAGAAATCAACCACAACTGTCGCCAAAACCACCTAGGACTGTCGTGGACGCATGTGCACGGACGTGTGCCCCCAGGCTTGCACTATCACGCACACGCAATCGCGCTCGGTAGAGCTCTCGGCCGCGCTCGGTAGCGTGCACGGCCTCGTTCGGTAGCCCATGCAGCCGCGCTCGATAGCACGTGCAACTGCACTGGGCGCGGCCGTGCGGGCAACCGCGCACATGCAGAACGAGAATACCTCATGCGTGTGGCAGCGCCCCTTCGCGCTCGGCAAGGTTCCACCAACAACCTGTAAACCACAACCAATAGCGAAGTTTGACCGACAGCATTCCGGTCACGTGGTTTTTTACCCAGTTTAGGGGGTTTTCCACGTTAAAATCGCTTTATGTTTTGCTCTACTTATTATGTGACTGTGTGCGCACTTGACCGCTCCACAGACAAAGACGATCGAGTTTACTCCGTTCTACCAGGAAGGTTAAGTTGACCGCAACAAGTAGAATTAAATTCAGTAAATTTGTAATCATGTTTTACATACAATAGAAAAAATGAACAAAATTTAAAATGAAGAATATAATTTAGGTTTTTTGGTACTTTGCATTTTTCACCCATGAATTATCCTATTTTGACACTTTGTATTTCAAAATTTTAAAATTGACACTTTACACCCCAAATTATAGATTTTTGGTATTTTGCACCCCAAAGCTAAAATTTTACGGGTATGTAGGTCCGAGCACCATCCAAAATTGTCATTTTGACACTTTGGAAATAGCAAAAATAAGATAGTGGTGCAAATGAACATTTTGGATGGTGCTCGGACTTAAATACCTCAAAAATTTTACTTTTGGGGGTGCAAAGTGCCAAATATCTATAATTTAGAGATGCAAAGTGTAAATTTTATAAATTCCGAATACAAAATATAAAAAATAGGATAATTCCAAGATGAAAAGTATTAAAAAAGCCTATTATTTAACACAAACTCAGAAATAAAACCTTTCAAATTCATGAGCTTTTCAATCCATTTTTAGGGCTTCCTTCTATCTTCGGCCCCCGCTTCCAGTTTTGAGCTCAGGAGTTCGAACCAGGTCTATCGGCCGCCATGGTACGGGAACGCGAACCCCTCCAACAACAACAGCAGCAAGTCTCCTACACGGTGGAGCAACTTGTCGCCGTTAATCCGTACAACCCAGACATTCTGACCGATGTCGAGAACTACGTCAACGAACAGGTGAAGTAGTGAACTCCTTGGAAAATCCCTTTCTTCCACCTTCCCCTTTTTAAAATTGAAATATTCGAACATCCTTTTCGCAGGAATTAGATTCGACCTGCTTGGTCTATTTATCTTGAATTTATCTCACGAACTTGCGCGCTTTCATAATCCCAGATATACTCATTATTTAAAATCCTTGTCTGACTCATGGCAAAAATCAACTTTTGGGGCTTTCTATGGTAGAGCTCCTCCTTTTAATAGAGGAGGCTTGTAGGTTATTTCCATACAATACTTATTGTCTGAATAGTTTGTCAGGTTATTAGATGGAGTGCTTTAATCTGAATAATGGCTAATTGAGTTCCTGCAATCCAAGCTCTCAAGGATAATGATTTTTCCAGGCTGAATCCAATGCAACAAATATTGTAGAAATTAATTGACTATTTGTATTCACTTGTAAAGGGACCAATTTGGACATATATAGATCCATAGACAATCTAAAAGAGAGAAACGTGCCCCCTGTTGTGCATTGTATATGTTTGATTGAGAGGTTTAGAGAGATGGTTTTTCCTGGTGAGTATGACAATCGATCTCAAAAACACCGGATTGGAGGCGATTCGCTTCGATTGTTTGAGTGGGGCCTGTTATCTTTTTTCAGCAGTGGTGGAAGCCATTTTCTGGTGGATTCTCTTACTACGATTCGCCAGGGAAAACAACAGAACCCAGTCTCATCCCCCGCCCAGTCAGCATCCGAAAATGCTCGGAGGGTGAGTGGCGAAGTGGCAGAGAGAAATAACGACGCACGACAGAGCCGCGTTAGTAGGAGTGCTGTGAGCAAGCGAGGAGCTAAACTGACATAAGAATGAGTTGGTGAGATAGACTACGAGGCGCCGATAGCGGAGGCATCGGGCAGCGGTATTAGTTGATAGCTCAGGCTGCGGGTGTCAGTTGAGAGCGGCCATCGGATGTATTTTTGCCCAAATCCCGCGGGTGGAAATCTAACCCAAGGAAGTAGCGAAGGGGCCCATATCTTGACTTGTATTTCATCTTGATAATCATGAACATGGAAATTAGCCTGATTATCAAAATATTATGCAGGCGGAAGCGCTCAAACCCAGGCACGAGGAGCCTGTTTGAGGCCATAGAGGGCCCAGGTGGCAGACATAAGAGACCCGGGAGGTGCCATGTAGACAACCTGATCGCCATGAAGAAAGGCGTTGGTGACAGATAAATTGCCATAAAGTAGGTGCCAGGTCATCCGGGCAACCGGGGCAAAGGTTTCGTTAATCGGCCATGTTCCTGTGAAAACCCGGAGCAACCAAGCGGGCGAGCAACGGACTCCAGGAGGTAAGCCCGGATCATTCGCGCCGGTGCCAAAGAGTGAAGGCACTCGAGAGACTCCAGAAGGTGTGGCTCGGCGGTCTTGTTCCCAAAGATCACGGGAGGAGAGAGCGGCCTGGTAAGGGCCCAGTCAGGCCAGTCGCTAGCGCGGCGAGCTTCTGGAGTCGCATGGAGGCGGGCTGGGGAGGGGCGGATTCGGCGGACTGGCGGGCTGGGGAATGCGGGTTTGGGGGGAAGCGGACGGGCGGGCTTGGCGGGCTGGGGATGCGGGTTGGGCGGATCGAGCTGATTGGCGGGCTGGGGTGCGAACGGGGTGGGCGAGCTGTGGGGATGCACTTAAAACTAAGGTTGGCGAGCTTGTTGGCGGGCTGGCGGACTAGGGTGCGAACGGGGTCGATGGCGACTGGGGATGCGGGCTGGCGAACGGGGTTGGCGAGTTGGCGGACTGGGGATGCGGACTGTTGTGGCGGACTGCGTGGAGGTGGCGGAATGAGCGGGCTGAGCGGGCAGGAGGCGGACGGCGGCAGAGGCGCGAGCAAAGAGGCGAGCCGAAATTAGACCCGCTCTGATACCATGTTATGTAATTGGCATTTGTATTCACTTGTCCATTTGATTGTATATGTTTGATTGAGATTTTTTTTTCTGATATTTTAAAATTGTTCGCTTTGTTGATGTTAGTATTTTTTGTAGTTGTTACTAATAAGAATGGTATTTATTAGTTGTAAGGCTATCATCCCAAATAATCTATTATTTATTTATTTCACTTGATATGAGATTGATGGCTGATATCAGTAAACCATAACCAAATTTCTTGGTGTTTTCTTATCTTCAGTAAACTAGGACTCCCTCTCTGTTCTCGTGCATGCTCTAGTCAAGATCTTCGATGGAGGAATTTAAATTTTTACTTTCATCACATTCTCATGTTAGTATTGTGGTGATATTAGAGATTGTGAATCCTCTATGTTAACAATAGAGGTGTAGTTCCCCAACGTTTAGATTCACTTTGGATAGCTAGGATCAAATCCACACTAAAACCACTATGGGTTTGAATGTAATACATATCCTATTGAAGTTGTACTATTTAATCTATGTATTTTGAATATTTGTTTGATTCATAGAGAGCACAATTAAAATTTGGGGATTTAACTAGTAGTTCACCATATTTTTGTTATAATTGAAGTGGCTTGTAGGTACTTCCAGGCAACATACTATATTGTTGAATGTTATATCTTTTCATCTTTTCTCCTAGAGTTTAGAATTGGTCTTTGCCTGGTTGAGGTAACCATCACTCAATTGTATTTTGACAGAGCATGTCTCTCGAGGTTTAATGCTAGTGTTATTTTTCTACTTGCAATTTCTCTCTCCTCGCTTAATGCCCTTAGTCGTGATGTCTACTGACATAGTTCATCTTCTTGCCCTGCCATTCACTTTGCTTACAGGGCCGACATACTCAGATCGTATCCCGTCCATTGCTCCAACCCCGTGCTCCAACACTCAGTCTCAAGCGATCATATCCTACCCACGCGCCTGCACTCGCAACTTGGTAACAACGACCCACTACCATCGTTTGTGCCCCGATTGAACTTTTTTACTCTTCTTTACGCATTACCACGAATTGATCACAAATACTCACCACTTTATCGTCGTTGTTCCAACACCTGCTACCTCGCATGCAACTACCTCATACGCAATTGACTAGTGTTCTCACCGCTGACCTTACACCACATCCATATCGGCTATCACAGGGCTTTATTGCTCTCACCTAGTGATCGTGTCTGTCGCCTCCAACAAGCACAATAGACCCTCCTCTCATTCCATCTCAACAATGCATCTTTGACCCACCACAATGGGCTAGACTACTTGCACAACAACCCCAAAACCATCCACGCTACTCATTGCATGTTGTCATATTTGTTGCACACCTCTTTCGTCCTTGAACATTCTTTTGGCTCTTTCCCCTAGCATGAGAATATTGAACACTCTATTTTGTAACCCACCTCACCATAGCTTCCTTTTAGCTTTCTTATCTTTGAAACCACCGTCATGGAAAACATGTTTGACCATTAAACAACGTCACCTCCGCATATCCCTTCGCGCCACTTGTTATTCACAATGAAACCATAAAAGTGCCTCTCTCCATGAACTATATGGAGGGATCAACTCTCTAATTGTTGTGTTGGTTCCACCAAATATAACCAATCATGACTTGACAAATTTTGAAGGCAAACTCATCATCCGTTACGACATCCGACGATCTGATGAAGCTTTTGAGTGCTTATGTGCGGTCCACCAGGGTCACTCAATCAACAAATATATTAATGACTTTGTAGTGTTAGCCATTAATATCCCGACCTTATAATGTCGCATTATTTCGGTACTTTATGCATAGTCTCTAACACATCACCCATATTTGACACACCTTCACATTTTTGACTCGACCCCTTTCCTACAATTCAACAAGCCCGTTTTGTGGAAGCCAAGTTTGCAACAATGAATAGCCCCTTATGTGGTTGTTCCAATCCTACACCTTCTGAGCACCTTCCTTACGCACTGCATCCACAAAACCATCATTGAACTTCCATCACTCTCCACTTGAACCTCCAACATCACCTCCTCATCCATTGCCCACTCTTCCATCCATTCCTAACATGCCTACACCAACACTGAACCACCAACCATGACGATTATCTTAGTACATCAATCTCCATTACAAGGGCCTAGTTTTTCGCTATAAGATGTTCTACTTTTTCTACACATCCATGTGCAAACAAGAAACTATGCAATGAGGAAATTATCACGTCTGACTTCGACACACTAGTACATGGCGATGATCCCAAGTAATAATAATTTGTTATCTTTGCCCACGATCTTCTGGCAAAATCATTTTTTGAGTAGTAGGTGCATTAGTCCAGTTGGACCATTATGGGTTAGTAAGTGGTATTTTGGTAAAGCACATGTGAGTTATGTCCCGATATAAGGGAATGCTATTTACGCCCCTTCATCTTTACTTACAGGATTTAGAACTATTAGAGATAATAGTATTTTATATTATTGAGTTTAGTCCCACACCGCCTATCGGTGTTGGGTGTCTTGTTGTTTCTCCTATATAATGCCCCTTTGAGGAAGAATAAAATTGCACCTTTCATTTCCTTCCACACCCTGCTGCTTCGCCGCTGTGCTGACGACTGCTTCTCCCGACGACACTTCTCTCGTCGGCTCTGCTTCTCCCGTCGGCTGCTTCTCCCGACGGCTGCTTCTCCCGTCGGCAACAACAACATCGATCCCGTCGGCTCTTCTTCCGTGGTTGTCTTCTCCATTCGACGATCCCGTCGTGCCGACGGCTATTCTTCCGACGGCTCTGCTTCCCATCGATTCCGACCGCTCTGCTTCTCCTCCCCTCTCTTTCGCTGCCAGGGGAAGTGTTCCCCCTTGTTCTCATCGATGGATAAAGGGACTCAACCGGCTTCTTCTCCGGCCCAGGTGGCTCCTTTCCGGCTGCCGCTTCTCCTCTACACTGCCGTACTACTTCTCTGGCTTGCCGCCTCGTTTTCCAGCTTGGTGGATCCGTGTTGCTGCTGTGCATGAGCTTCTTCTTCTTCCCGGTCTAGCTTTTCCGTAGATTTTTTTTAGTTATTTGTGGTTGTTGTGTTGTTGTTTGTGTCTCGTTACGATTTCGGCCTTTCTCCACGTGATCTGGGTTCATGTACCCGATGAGGGTCCCACACGTGCACATGGTCTACGTGAGGGGGAGTGTACGTCACGGCCTCCAGGTATAGTCTATGCCTTCTTGCACGTATTCCACGTGAGGGGGAGTGTTTGTGATAACGACGACTCAGATGCCTCTTTCCCGACTCCTGCCTTAGTCACACATGACCCCCAGGTTGATTTCGTTTGTTGTGTGTCTCCCCGTTTCTTTTCTTCACTTGGTGGTAGGAATGGTTTGACATTCTTGGTTGACCTAGTTTCTGCTCCGGGTGTATCTAGCGTGATCATGGTCTGTTTGTGGATCAACGTCGTGGGGCTTTTGCCCGGTTGTAGTATCCCCGGTGACACGCGGTTGGGCCTCGGTGGCTGCTGTTTTGTCCCATGTTACCAACCTTCTTTTACCTTCTGTTTTATGTTGTGTTCAAGCTGTAGGTTTCCCCTCCAGCTTGAGGGGGAGTGTTAGAGATAATAGTATTTTATATTATTGAGTTTAGTCTCACACCGCCTATCGGTGTTGGCTGTCTTGTTGTTTCTCCTATATAATGCCCCTTTGAGGAAGAATAAATCTGCAACTTTCATTTCCTTCTACAAGAAACAAGCTTTGCCCAGGTGAACCAACCAACCCTCAAGTGTGCATGTGCATGTTTCTCGAGGTTTAATGCCCGTGTTCTCCTTCTACATGTAATATTTGTTGTATTCTAATAATCTTAAGGAGGGATGGCAAGGAGAATCGTACATGTATAGAGAAGATGAAGAGCAACAATGACCTGCAAAAAAAGAGTTGTTGCTGCAAAAGGAAGCAACATATCAACAAGGGAGAAGAAAGAGTTGACGGCGACTAAACAATGACATAGATACGAGTTGAGTCCGAAGGCTTGGAGGGTGAGCCTACAATAGAGATGAAGAGATTAGGAGAGCATGAGACTTTATTATTTACTGTTTTAAGGTGACGTGTTACGAAATGTTTGAAAGGGACAATACTTTATGAATATGATTTAATATTCTAGTACATATTAGTTTAAATTTAAAAGGATGATAAAATGGGGCTGCAGTGCCAATTTAAGGTGCAAAAAGCCCCCCAAGATTGGTTTGCCTCACGATGAAACCCTTTATGATGTACCATTTAATGGAAGTTTTCTGAGAGATGTAAATATGGAATGTAATATTGAGATTCGACATTTCTATTCATAATTTGAGTTGTAAAAGTGCTATCTATTCCTGCAAACAAAAAGAAATGGGGGCTGGGAGATGCCCTCTTGTAAAAGAGATGCTACTACATAAAACCTTAAACCAAACAATCACAAGCAGGACTCTGATAAGCCATGAAAAAATTAGACCATATCTAAATTACTTGTTGTGGATTAACCGTGATAGTTTGATTTGACTACATCATGAATAATATTTTGTCAGGTTGTCACCTTCTTCTTGCCGGAAGTTCTTTTGCCAAAAACTTTATACTACCACTTTAGGAAATCCTTTACCAAGAGAGGAGCACAAAGAGAAGATTCTTTCAAAATAGCTTAAATCAAATTATCAATTATCGATTACAACAAAGGTGGAATTCATGCTTATAAAAATCTTGGAAGCAAAAGGGTGAATGGAGAGGAAGGGATGGCCACTCGGGGATTAATTGAGAAGAGTGGTCACTTGGTTCAAAGACGAGAGAAGAGTCCTAGGCCTGCTAGTGAATGAAATTGGGCTTATAGTTGCTCCAAGGCAAGGGTTGAAAGCTTTGATCAATGAATCATTTGACTTGATCCAAGTGGAGGTAATGTATTATGTAGGCGGTTTGGATCTAGGAAGAAGCTTAAATTACTCTTAAGGTTAAACTACTGATTGGATTTTAGATGAGATGGTGTGTGCGTCAACTGATGAAAATGATCCAAGATTGTGTCAAAGGTAGAGGTTAAGCTAACCCAAGCTGGAAACGTAACTTGAAAGTATATTGATTTTAATGTCCGTCGTAATCCATGACACCCATAAATATCTTGCATATAACTAAAAAACAAACATTTGGACGTACAACAAATTAATCAATAAGGGGATTGCTTGACAAAACAGTTTTTGTCCTTTTATTTGAGTTTATAATTATTTGACTTGATCCAAGTGGATTATTTGAGTTGGCAGCTTTGATCAATGAATCATTTGACTTGATCCTATGTGGAGGTAATGTATTATGTAGGCGGTTTGAACCAAGAGAGAAGCTAAAATGACTTATAATATTAAATGATTGATTTGATTTTTGATGACATGTTGTGTGGGTCAATTGATGAGAATGATCTAAGATTGCATTAAAGGTAGAGGTTAAGCTAACCCAGGCTAGAAACATAAGTCCGAAGTATATTTATTCTAATGTCAGTTGTAATCCATTACACCCATAAGTATTTTGTATATTACTCAAAGACAAATATTTGGTCGCATAATAAATTATTAAGGGGGTTGTTATCCACATACTATGTTTGTCTTTTGGCGAACAAGTTTTTTCTTTTTATTTGAGTTTATAATTATTTTTTACTTTTAGAACACTATTTACAAACCACTTGCCCTAACCGTGGCTCTCACGATTTTCTACGCCAAATATTTCCTCCTCTAACCGCGACTCCCCCTATGGTCTGCCCCTGGTATTTCTTCCTCGTCGGCAAGTCATGCCCCAAAACAACTGTCACCGTGGAGATAATTGTCTTATTACCCTTCACTCCACCAGCCCCGCCCCCTCCCAAAAAATCCAATGCCCAATGACATCCTCCACATTCGTCTCTCCCTAAATAACCTGGAAACATACCATACCGAGGTCCAGATTCTCACCTCTTATCTCAAACAGCTAAAGGAAGATGCCCAAATCTTACACGTTAAACTTTACATAAGTGTCATCGTCGTTTTCCCTGCTACCTTGAAGAAATGGGACGCAAATCCAACATTGACTGTGCCGCTTATTTGTCCAGATTCAATACTCATGTACTTTGGAAGGGCTTTCATCGCAACCTACAACCACATTATCGCGAAGACTTATCTCACCTTAAAGAATGGCGGCGACATCGTGGAATTCTCTCTGCTCACCCATTTCCTTGATGTGAAGTCCTGAATCACAGACACACCTTTCCTTGATGTGAAATCCTTAATCACAGACACAGATTGCCCCTTCTTCAACACGTTGATTACATGATTGTCCTTTACGAGTGGGGTTGACCTCAGTGGCGATTGGATCACCATGTTCGGATTCTGAAAGGCCTACAAGCTTAGCAAGGACGTTCTCTGCTCCGACAAACCTAACACAATGCTATTCTTTCAACATCAAAACAAGGTGGTGTGTGATTTTCTCTCCGACAAAGCGGTGGCGCAGTTGAACTTCGACTTACTTTGCAAAAGCATCCATCGATGCTTAACATAAGCATGCCACACAAACATCCACCACAATGCCGAAGAATTTGCAGATTGCCTGTCTGCAGCTAATTGTAAACCCTTCTTCCCCTTGGTTCCTGAATTTTGGTGATTTCTTTTTCTATTAGTTCTATTTTGAGTGATTTTTTTCTCATTTTTTTTCTTTGGACATGCTTCGATAAAGTCTTCTGACCGCTGCTAATAGTAAATCCTTCTTCCCTTTGGTTAACATCATGAATTTTTGTGATTTCTTTTTCTACCAATTATCTATTTTTTTCACATTTTTTTGGACATACTTCAGTGTTTTTGATGTTAATTATTGCTACTACTGATACTAAGGAATGAAGTTGTAAAGAGAATTGCTTTATTTATTGAGATTCAAGATACTATAATCATTTCATACGTTGTTAGTGTTTATAAAAAAGTTAATATGCAGGAATGAGTTTTTTTATTTCTTTTATTTTTTGCATTGGCGTGCAAATAATAAAAAATTCCGCCGATAACAAAACTGTTTATCTTTAGAGTCACGAATAATAAAAATCTGTGAATGACAATCCCCTTAAATAAGTACATAAAGAAGACACCTCATACATATAACAGTAAACCCGTCCTTCCCGCCCTCACTTTTGATATACTAATTTGTGGGTCAGTTACTTTGGATGCACTTGTTTAAACGATATAAGTTCTTAAAATAATTATTTAGTCACTCTCCAGCTAATGGTATCTTGCTTTAATTTTTGACACTATTAAGATCTATCCTTCCAACTCTTACATGACTCATGGCCTTTATATATTTGTTTAGTGCTTCTGTACTTGACACAGGGTAAAGTTCTAGTGAGGCTAACGGTAATCTCTAAGTGCGGACACAATTTCCAACAAGATTTAATTTACAATAATTTTTTTATTAATCAAAATATGGACATGCTACAGTCGATAAAGCGCAAAAGCAAGAAAAACAAGAAGTTGTATAAATGCGAGAGAGCTTGAATTCAAATAACTAAGTTAATGTCAACTAATGCAAATCTAAAATGGGGGAGGGCTATGTGAATATTCAGAGAACATTGGGAAGTTGGAAGTATGGCCTGATTGGATTTAGGCCTCTGTATGTGCATCCGACTTTTGGCCAACACAGAATGGTTTTGGAATAGGCCTTTCTGAATGCTGGAAGCTGCTGGGTGCTGCTGTATGAAGGTCGGCAGGAGACTAGAGGCTCTGGAATGCTTCAAGGCTGCAGGGAGAATTAATGGCAAACAAGTATATGGTTCTGGGGGCAGCTGGGAGAGATGCGAAGCAACAAACTGCTGTCTGGTTGGTAATTCCTGCAGCGGGAGGAGATGTTAAACTCATGGACACAATTCTGAGGGATGTATATGGGCTGGAGGTGTCGTGGAACTTCCGGTTGCTGGTTTATGGTTAGGGGTCGGTTGGGGTGGTTCCACGAATTGGATTTAGGCCTCTGTATATGTATCCATCTTCTGGACAACATAGAATGGTGTTGGAATAGGCCTTTCTTAATGCTGGAAGCAGCTGGGTGCTGCTGTATGAAGGTCGGCAGGAGATTAGAGGCTCTGGAATGCTTCAAGGCTGCAGGGAGAATTATTGGCAAACAGGTATATGGTTCTGGCAGCAGCTGGGAGAGATGTGGAGCAACAAACTACTGTCTGGTTGGTAATTCCTGCAGCAGGAGGAGATGCCAAATTCATGGACAGAATTCTGAGGGATGTATGTGGGCTGGAGAAGGTGTCGTGGAACTTCCGGTTGCTGGTTTATGGTTAGGAGTCGGTTGGGGTGGTTCCACGAAAGGACTACTATGGGAGAATGTATCCGGCTATAGGGAGTGAGTGTGGCTTGGTTGAGAGAGAGTAGGGCGTGACTCCATGTGGGACTGCTGTAGGAGGTGTGGCTGTCTGTTAGGGGATGAAGTGGGGCTGGGTTGAGGAGGCAGAAGGTGGTTCCACGAAGGGGAAATGTTGTAAGGTCTGTGGCCGGCTGAATGGAGGAAGTGTGGCTTAGTTGGGAGTTGAATGGTTCCACGTAAGGAAAATTAGGAGGCAGTGGGGTCAGCGGGAGGTATTTATGACGGTTATGGGGTGGTGGCTCGTCAGAGGTGATCGGAGGTGGTTTCCTGCGATCGCCGAAACAATGAAAAATGGAGGTAATTGAGAAAGGGATATGAGGAGTAGTTGGGGGGGAGGGGGGTGGTCGGCTAGGGGTTGTGTAGATTATTGGGGGACACCGACTTTTGGAGATGGGAGGGGGAAAAGGTGGATGCCGATTGTTAGAGGTGGGGATTGCAATGGGGAGACTGGTTGAGGACTTTTGAAGGGAAATGGAGGAGTCCAACTGCTGGAGTGTGGGGAGGAGAAGGGGAGGCCGACTGTTGAGCAATCAGGGAAATGGAGGAGGTCGACTGCTGGAGTGTGGGGAGGAGAAGGGGATGCCGACTGTTGAGCAATGGTGAAATGGAGGAGGCCAACTGCTGGAGTGTGGGGAGGAGAAGGGGAGTCCGACTGTTGAGCAATGAGGAAATGGAGGAAGCCGACTGCTGGAGTGTGGGGAAAAAGGTGGATGCCGATTGTTAGAGGTGGGGATTGGAATGGGGAGACTGGTTGAGGACTTTTGAAGGGGAATGGAGGGGGCCAACTGCTGGAGTGTGGGGGAGGAGAAGGGGAGGCCGACTGTTGAGCAATGGGGGAAATGGAGGAGGTCGACTGCTGGAGTGTGGGGAGGAGAAGGGGAGGCCGACTGTTGAGCAATGGGGAAATGGAGGAGGCCAACTGCTGGAGTGTGGGGAGGAGAAGGGGAGGCCAATTGTTGAGCAATGGGGAAATGGAGGAGCTTGACTGCTGGAGTGTGGGGAGAAGGGGAGGCCGACTGTTGAGCAATGAGAAAATGGAGGAAGCCTACTGCTAGAGTGCGGGGGGGGGGGGGGGGGGAGGCTGATTGTGGAGCATTGGGGAAAAATTGTGTTGGCCAACTGCTATGGAGAATGGGGAGAAGTGTTCAAGCTCCACACTTAGATTTCCGTCTTTGATACCAGATGATCAAAGGCGGTCTTCTTCACTCTATCTTTCAATACCCATCTAAGGAGCCCTTACCTTTATATAAAAACTAGAGAGGGACAACAAGTGATTATGATTCTCCGTTCATTGTAATCTTCAAAACAAATAAAAATATAATGAAATTGTAGAGAAATAGTGCAAACCTTGTATATACTTCTTAATTCATAAAATACAAGTAATGTATGAGAGAAGGAAGAGAAAGAATTATATACAAAGGATGTGAGACTAAACAAGAGAACCAAGTGGGCTTATAAATGGGCCACACTAATGAACTTTTACATCTTTTTCCCTAATATTATCTAACACTCCCCCGCAAGTTGGAGCATACAAGTCATAGACATCAAGCTTGGACAAGAACTGATGGTACATTTGCCTTGGTAATGTCTTGGTAAGAACGTCGACAACTTGCCCAGAAGCCGGAACATGCTCTAGCTCTAACTTCTTCAATTGAACCTTTTCTTAAACAAAATGACAGTCAACTTCGATGTGTTTGGTCCGTTCATGGAGCACATGATTCCTTGTAATATGGATCACAGCCTGACTGTCGCAAAATAGAGTTACTTGTGAGGATAGAGTGACCCCCAAATCACCAAGAGGACTCTCAAGCCAGGTAAGTTCAGATACAACGACCGCCATTGCACGATACTCGACTTCAACAGAAGAACGAGCAACCACAAATAGTTTCTTGCTACGCCAGGTGATAAGGTTCCCTCCAAAGTAAGTACAAAAACTCGTAGGGTAACGTCATCATCAAGGGAGCCCGCATAGTCCGCATCTGAATATGCAATAAGAGATAGAAAGGAAGATGACTTATATACAAGCCCTTGTCTAGGAGCTGTCTTCAAATATCTGAGGATGCATTGTACTGCTTGGAGATGAAAGATCCGAGGAGCTTTCATAAACCGGCTGACAACAAATGAGATATCAGGTCTTGTAACCGTCAGATATATCAGTTTTCTTACAAGCTAAGTTATCAAAAGCGTAGGACGCACCGAGGCGCAAAGGGCCCCTGGAGCTTAGGCGCAAGGCGCATGCGCGCGCCTGAGGCACGTGAGACGCACAAATGGGGGAAAAGGAAATTGAGCGAATTGGACGCCTAATTCCCTAAAATTGAGCGAATTGGGCGCCCAATTCGCTGAAATTGAGCGATTTTAGTGAATTGGGCGCCCAATTCCCTGAATTCCAGCGAATTGGGCGCCCAATTCCCTGAATTCCAGCGAATTGGGCGCCCAATTCGCTGAATTCCAGCGAATTGGGCGCCCAAGTGTGCCTAGGGGTGGCTCAGGCGCGTCTAAGATCTTGTTTTTACCCATCTCATTTTTTTTTAAAAAAAAACACCTTAAAAAGCCCAGGCGCGCCTAGGAGCCTATAAGGCGCGCGCCTTGACAACTAAGCCTACAAGATGCCGATAGTTCTCATGATTCGTAAGCAGAGAATCCGAGTCAGACCCATGAGCAGATAACTTGTGATTGACATCCATCAGGGTTTTCACGGGTTTGCACCCTTTGTAGCCTGCATCTCGAAGAAGGTCAAAACAGTGCTTCCGTTGTGAAAGAACAAGACCATCAGGTCGTCATGCAACCTCAAGTCCAAGGAAGTACCAGAGAGTCCCTAGATCTTTTGTTTAGAAAACATAGTTTAAGTGTTGCTTGACTTGTTGTATTCCCTTGACATCATCTCCAGTAATCAAAATATCATCCGCATAGACCAGAAGAATGACAGTTCCGGTTGATTAATGACGAGTAAAAGGAGAGAAGTCAGCCGAGCTCTTTTTGAATCCAATTTCACGAACGACCTTACTAAATTTGTCAAACCAAGCTCCGAGAGACTGTTTAAGACCATAAATAGATTTTCGGAGATGACACACACAAGACTCCCACTTGGTCTCAAACTCGGGAGGTTGGTGCATGTAGTCTGTCTCGAGAAGGTCGCCATTCAAAAATGCATTTTTGATATCCAGCTGATGGAGAGGTCAGTTGTGATGAACAATTAAGGAGATCAGAACCCGAACAGAGTTTAACATTGCGACGTGCGAGAAAGTTTCATCATAATCAATACCTTGTTGTTTAGTGAACCCCCGGGCCACAAGACGGGCTTTGAGACGGTCAAATTTTCCGCCCGGAGCATATTTGACTGCAAAGAACCACTTACAACTGACAGAAGATTGTCCCGGAGGAAGAGGGATGAGATCCCAGGTCTGGTTGGACTAAAGGGCTGTCATTTCATCTTTCATAGCTGCACGCCACCATGAGTGAAGAAGAACCTCCTGCACTAAGTTAGGCAAAGAGATAAAAGATAGAGGGTGTGCAAACTTGAGGAGAAGTGGAGATAGGCGATGCAGAGACACATGATTTGCCAGGGGATGAGCGATAGATGTTGATGATGGATTGTCAGGCCGCAAGATAACATTGGTAGAAGGTAGCTGCTGTAGGGCTACAGAGGGCGAAGTACGACAAGTGTATACACGAAGAGGTAGTTTAGATGGAACTGGTGCCGGGAGTGGAGTGGGAAGGAGGGGTGGTAGAAAAGACGTGACGGGAACGGTAAGACGAGGGTTGAGAGGAGAGAGAAGAGGAGCTGAAGGTGAATCATGAAATGGTTAGTCTTCAAGAAAGGTGACCGATAGAGACTACCACTTTGTCAGTGGTGGGAGAATAACATAACTTTTTTGGGTCCGAGAATAGCCCACAAACATACATTTGCTGGCACGAGGGGCAAACTTATCTGTGGATGGACCCAGATTGCAGACGTAACAAGTACATTCAAACACACGAGGCGTGAAGGTAAACAAGGATTTGGAAGGAAACAGAAGACTGAACGGAGTGACAAAATCGAGCATGGAGGAGGACATGTGATTGATGAGGTGACATGCTACGGACACAACGAAGTTCCAGTATAGGGAGGGTACCTGAATTTGAATCATGAGTGACCGAGCAACATCAAGAAAATGATTCTTTCGCTCGGCCACTCCATTATGTTGAGGCGTATACACACACAATGTTTGATGTATAATGCCAAACTCAGTGCATAGATTAGAGAATGTCCGGCCAGTGTATTCGCGAGCATTATCACTACGAATTATTTTTAAGGGTGAGGAGAACTGAGTACGAGTTTCCGTAATAAATGCTCGAAATGTAGAGTTCAGTTCAACACGATCGCGAAGTAAGTACAATCGAGAGTAATCATCAATAAAAGTGACAAAGTAACGATAACCAAACATACTAGGGGTTTTATATGGTCTCCAAATATCATAATGCACTAAAGATAGGGGAGTATCACTCTGAGTACAAGTATGATGAAAAGAAGTATGATGTTGTTTGCCAAAAATACAAGATTCACAAGTAAACTCATGCTGTGAGACATCCAAAAGAGCTTTCTTGAGAATCTGGAGGGAGGCATGCCCAAGACGACGATGTCAATCGACAGAGGAGACGACGAAGAGAGCAGAAGGTGGAATATCCAGGAGATAAAGCCCGTTAGACAGTCGACCCTTACCAATGATATTCTGCGTTTTCCGATCCTGCACAACAAATGTAGAGGGTGAGAATGTAACACATCAATTAAGATCCTGAGTAAGGCGGCTGACAGAGAGCAAATTAAATGGTGATCCCTGAACATGAAGGGCCGAAGACAGAGAGTGGGTGTGAGAGAGATATCAGCAGTGCCAGACACCGGGGTGGTATCAACATTGGCCACGATGATGAACTTGGGATGGGCAGTCAACAAGTATTGAGGAGGTCGCTGCGAAGTAATATGGTGTATGGCTCCTGAACCCACAATCCAGCGAGAGCCCTGTGAGAGACATGATATACCTTCATTGAAAATTGACGCAACTGATCCAGATGAGCGGGTAATCACCCCTTGGAGATGTTGGAGCTGGGTGCGTAGAGCATTGATGTTTTCACGAGTGGAAGAGACAAAGTCCGTTGCGGGAGAAGTAAGACGCTCATCTTTAGCAGAGATAGCAAGATGTAGAGGTAGACCATGTTTGCGATAGCAAGTAACCTCGAGGTGACCATCCCGTCAGCAATACATACATTTAAAGGAAGACCGTCTAGCACGTCCTCATCCCCGAGACGTGTTGCAACCCCCACGGGCCGAGGAACCTTGAGCTGTTGGAACAGTTGTATCTTGCTGTAGAAGAGCTGGAGAGAGAGGCACCAGAGCATCCGAGGTAAGGTTAACCTTCAGAAGCATAGAGCAAACATCTGACAGAGAGAGAATTATAGAGGAAGAGAGAATCTGAGCCCGAATGCTGCGCAAATGAGAAGGAACACGTGCCATTATCATAGCAATCCCGACTGCTTCCTTCTGGGCCCGCTGGGGTAACCAAATCTGTGATAGGAGGCTGATGCTGTATCCAAGCCTCAACGAGGGTCTTGGCCTTGGTAACAAAGGAGATCATATCGCCTGGTGCCCCAAGATCAAGAGTTTGAAGGTCCGAGATGATGTCGAATAAGTGCTAAAGACTGTTTTGCCCAGAATAGAGGGAGTGGAGCTCCTTCCACATTGCCTTTGTCGTTTCATGATACATAGTCATCCTGTATGGTTCGATGCTCATTGAGTTTAGAAGTCATGAGGCCCATGACTGGACCCGACCATCATCACGAATCAACTCATCTGTGGGAGCAGTAGGAGTAGCATGTGTTAGATGATGAAGAAAGCCTTTCGTCTGCAACACCTTGCAAACAGAGTGCACCCATTCCACAAAGTTCCGCTTCTCGCTATGGGAGATGGTGGTAATCCGGAGTTCATCACGGAGTTCAAGCGTGGGAGGAGCAGCACGAGCTGGTAGGGTGGAAGCATAAGCAGGATCCATGAGCTGGTAGGAGAGCGGTTAGAAGACAAGTGCAGCGGGAAGAACAACGGGGCAAACAGAGAAGACCGCAATTGATCAAACTGGGGCAGAGGCTGCAACGAAGAGAGAAAGGCCAGAGCGACAAGTAACTAGATCCGAGCGAAGAAGAGAGAGATCACTGCGACAAATGAGAATATCGCGTGCAGATCGCTACTAGAGGACAACCAACCCGGCAAGCCCGCTAGCAAATAGCAGAGCCGATAGCCTGGCCAGACCGCGAGCAAAGGGCGGTTAGAAGAATCCTAACCGCAAGCCCGACAGGAGAGCGGGGTGTATAAAAGGGAGGGATGGTGCAAACCTTGTATATACTTTTTAATTCCTAAAATACAAGTATGAGTACAAATATATATGAGAGAAGGAAGAGAAAGAATCATATACAAAGGATGTGAGACTAAACAAGCGAGCCAAGTGGGTTTATAAATGGGCCACACTAATGAGCTTTTACATCTTATTCTCTAATATTATCTAACAAAAATGGGAAAAAAATATAAAAGTACAAAAATTGTTACAGATCTCACTGGGCCGAGGTCGGCGTGAGTAGACACTAACGGGCTGTGTGGCATGTTCTCCATCAGTGCTATTGTCCACACTTATTGGTAGATGGTCTTGCCTCATCTTTCACAAAAGTGAACGGTGCTAAAAAAATTAGTGGCTCTTTATTCAATATTTACTATTGTTATTGCCCCGCATGATCCGTTATTTTATGCATGTTTTATTAATTAAGTTCTGTGCAGGTGTTATTACTTAGAGGTTCATATTCACGCCGTGTCTTTTATTCTCATGCATGGGTGTTTTCTTTTGTATTTAGTTCAAGTATGTAGACTTATCTGCAAATGGTCATGCATTCTCTATTTAAAGACCCCCATTGCTCATAGAAAACGAATCAAGATTTCTATTTTTCTCTTTAGTTTTTTCCTCCTCACTAGGCCACCGACGTTGGACCCCATTGTATCCTTGCCGCCAAATATATCTCTGGCCACCTCTCCAGTCAAACTTTTGATCAGTTACGGGCTTTGCGGTAGCCCTGTAACAACTATTTGAGTGCATGTTTTATCTTTAAAATACAATATATATTGTTTGGTGCTAATGTATATGGAGACAGACAATCTAACTTGTGAGTATATGCGATTTATAACATGTCATTAGCAGCTCACATCTTTAAATAGCATGAAATTACAGTGAAATGTGCATGAATCAAACAGCCCTTAATCACTTGTCCGCCTTTCATGGTCATGTGACCGATCCACCTTGTCTTGTTTTTATTCTTTGCCCACCAGAGCCAAGTTCAGGGGCTGGCCTTCATTGATTGGCATCTGATTATTTTGCGAGATACATTGGTTTTATGTCCACATGTCTCGCATCAAAGATGCTTTTAGAAGTTTGGAAATTGGGCTATTCTATAAGATTAACAAAACTTCGCACTTTTTAATGTTTAAAATTCTACTGCCAACTATATTTTTCATACTATCAGATTCCGATTTTTTCTAAATTGTTGAAGGTGTAGAAATAACCAAAAGCCTTATGTCAACTAAGCAATCCACAGCATTTGTGCATCTGATTCATTTTCCCAGTGATTTTAAAAAAACATGAAATTTTGGTGTTTCAACCATTTTGTAAGATACTGAAAATGTAGATTATTGATCTTGTGGTTGATTCTCGTATTTTTTGGAAGTAGAACAAAAATGTTAAGCTTCTTTTGTAGAAAATTGGCACATATGAAATTGTATTTCCTTTTAAGATAAAATATTATGTGATTTAGTGAGCCTATTTTAGTTTTGCTATACAGATTTCATCTCAAACTTATAGTTTAGATGCAAATCTTTGCCTTCTCCGGCTCTATCAGGTGCGTGCTCTTCTTTATTCCACTACCTCTTAAATGTAAATTTATTTTGGTACCATTGTATTTTTTGCTAATTGCTGCATTCAAGTTACAGTTTGAACCACAGAGAATGAGCATCCAGATTGTTGCCCGGATCTTAATTAAGGTTTGCTGAAAATTTCATATTCAATGGCTAAAAAAATAGCCTGAAAATAATCTTCATTTGTGTTACAGCTCATATCTATACGTTCTTATCTTCTGTTCAGGCTTTGATGGCAATGCCTGCTCCAGATTTCAGCCTCTGTCTATTCCTAATTCCAGAACAAGTGGTATACCTTCTTTTTAAACATGTCATGTCGTCTATTTATCCTAGCGTGCTTGTGCCTAATTATATTTGTGTCCATAAAATTTTACTGATATTTTTCGGACTTGAATCATATATAGTATTTATTATTATTTTTCATGTATCTTTGCGAAATAGTTCATGACATATTCAGTTTAATCATTTTTAGCTCATTCTGTTCTTTAAAATCATTGCGAGAAACAGGCTAACAGCTAGGGAGGCTCAAATTTTTCTTTGAATCATATATACTTATACCATGATTTTCATTTATCCCAATTTAACCTGCATATTAATTTGTATATTATGCTTAATAATCAGCAAATGGAAGAGCAGTTCAAGACATTGATTGTTCTCTCACACTATCTGGAGGTCAGCATCTATTTTTTATCCATACTTTAGAATGCACAAATTAAATGTTTCACACATTTTTCATTATCACAGACAGCGAGGTTTCATCAATTTTGGGAGGAAGCAGCGAAAAACAGACATATACTTGAAGTTGTTCCAGGTACCAAAAGTAAAGTTGTTTTCCTCTACTCTTTAGCATCATAGGAGTTGATTCCACTTTTAACATGATATTCACTGTATACTTTTTTAAAAAGTTATTTAAATTATATTCTGCAGGTTTTGAGGCAGCAATCCAGGCGTATGCTATTCATGTTCTCTCCTTAACATACCAGAAGGTACCCAGGCCTGTACTTGCTGAGGTATAACAATGTCATTCTGCGAGAAACATTTCGTTGTTTTAGTATTTTATCTCATTATTATATCATCAAACTGTTTCTCACAATAAAGAGTGGGGGGGGGGGATTCTTAGTGATCATGAATTGAAGTTTTCTTCTTTTCTTTTACTACCCCTCCAATAATTCCCAGTTTGCCATGTATGGCCCACAAGCTTCCTCTTTCATCATTATGAAATTGATAGTCCCTTTTCCTGTGCTTCTGATGGGGCGCTGTTCTGCGGTTTTGGAGTCGAAGGAGTCATTCATCTACCTTCTGAATTTGAAGATATTCTCGTCGATGGAGTAGGCGAGGCGATGGTGCAGATACTGTTGTCGGAGAAGACAAAGTTGGAAGAGATCCGAGTGTGGCAGCTGTGATTTGCCAATGCAGGTGCTAATCAGTAATCGAATGATAACTGCATTAACGTTTGCTATGCTATGCGATGACAACCGGGCGATTGAGAGGTGGGGCTCACATTGAGATGCGCTACATCCTCTTTAATGAATGCCTGGCTCTTTAATGTGCATTAGTTTAAATTTACGCAAGTGTATCTGCATTCAGTCATATACATGCATCCAAGCTCGAGATTGATGGATTCAGTCCATGCCTGCCGTAACTCAACTTCAATCCTAGTTATCTTGACTCCTTAGTCCATGATCGAATTCGATCAACTTGATGTAGAGGTGGAGCTATGCCATGCTTGACTGGTCTTTGGTTGCGAACGGGCTCTGCTTGTCTGTTGATGCTTTGGCCCCCGTGCACACCCAAACCCGCATTTTAGAAAATAATTTTTTTCTTAGTAATAATAAAGATTAAAATGTTTGAATTCAAACAAAAATGGTGCATTCAAATTAAAGTAGAGAATTCAAATTAATCTGACAATGAAATCAGATGTCCTACATAATTTTGATGGTCTTTTATGTGGACCATGTGATCACTCATTTTTTTAATATAGTATGTATGTGTTGTATATATCTATATATATTCATGTATATATAAATGACAATCTGGTGAGGATGATTTAGTGGATCACACAATGTAACTACTAAAATGTGTAGAGATTTTCTATCAAACCTGAACTAATATTTTTTTATTTTGTTCCTGTGTTCTTCAATCAGGCTATCAACACTGAAGGTCTTTCCCTTGACAAGTTCTTGGAGTATCAGGTTGCTAATAGTGGCTGGGTTCTGGAGAAGGGCAATGGCAGATCCCAGCTGATTGCCCTCCCTCGAAACGAGTTTAACCATCCTGAGCTCCGAAAGAACACCGCCGACGGCATTCCCCTCGAACATGTCACCCGGATATTTGGCGTCCTTGTCTAGAGTTTTTTTTAAATAACTGTATTATCCTCTCAGATGCTTCCAATCCCATTTGATTTTGGTTGGAATGTTGTCTGGAATAACTTTGGAATTTTGTTGGATGTTACAGTCTTTCTCTGATAATTTTGAGCCTGCTTGAAATCTTGGTTATGTCATGGCTGACAATAAATAGTATTATTAAATATTTAGCAAGTATTAGATGTTGGGCTCTTGGTAATGTTGAAGCCTGCGGGTTGGATTGATAGGGTCATGTTGCATTGTTTTGTGTGGATGATAATGTCATTGGGAATTAGTGTTAGTGATGGGTTCTAGTGATATAGGGTCCGTTTGGCAAGATGGTGGCAGTTGTGAATGTGGTGGTTACGAATTGTTATCCGTTTGACATGTTTTTGTTCCGGTTAGCTTGGATAGAAATGCCACCGTCTGTGCGGTCTGGACTCCTTAGATTGTCAGTCTCCACTTCAATAATTTCAACATTCCCCTTGAATTGGGAAGTCGAAGTCAGCCCAAGCAGTCCCCGTAACCGCACAAATGGTTCCTTCGATAGCAGTTTTGTAAAGATGTCAGCGACATTGTCCTGGCTCTGCACGTATTCCACCGCAAGAGGTCCCTCTAGAACCTTCTCTCGAACGAAGTGATGCTCAATCTCGATGTACTTTGTTCGCACGTGACAAACTGGATTCATAACCAGCTTGAGAGCACTCTTGTTGTCATCGCATAGCATAGTAGAACCTTGCACCTCCCCATAGATGTCCATCAATCTCCTCAGCCAAATGACTTCCTGAGCTGTCAAGGCAGACACTTTATATTCCGCTTCAGTGGTGAAGATTGTTGAAGTTGGTGACCGGGCGGTCTGGCGGTCTGTCTTGGCGGGTTGAAGACCGCGCGGTCTGGCGGTTTGTCTCAGCCGGCTTGGAGACCGGGCGGTCTAGCGGTCTACCCTGGCAATCTCTCTTTCTCTCTGGTGGTAGCCGTGCGGTTAGCCCTTCTGTCTAACCGCGCGGCTTGTGCGGTTTGTTTTGTATAGTTCGCTTAGTCCTGTAAATTTTTAGTCTCACATCTCTTATTTGTATTCTCTCATCTCTCCTCCATTCTATATAAGGGAGGACATACCTTTGTAATAGATATCTTTTTGGATAATAAAACTTTCAATTATTCAAAACTCCGGCTTGTTTTTTTTGGTCGTTTGTTCGCTACTTTAACATGGTATCAGAGGACTCGATTTTCTCCTCCTGATTCTGTGCGCCCTCTCTGACCTCGCGACCTGTCTGCGCGGCTTGCTTCTTCTTCTTGCGGCCTGTCCCCGCGGCTTGTTTCTTCCGCCTGCTTGCGCCCTGTTCGCGCGACTACTTCTCTCCTTGTCGTTGCCCTTTGTGTGCGCGACCTCTTTGTTTCTTCTTCTTCTTGCTGCGACCTGTTTGCCTCCCAGCGGACTTTTCTCTGTTCGCGTGGTGTCTCTTTCTTCTGTTCGCGCGGCCTGATTTCTAGCCACTCGACTTCTTTCCCTCTCCTTGCTTCTGCGGCTTGGTCGTGGTTTTTCTGGCTGCTGGTATCTATCATCGTGACCGCTGCAGATCTCTTTCTCTAACCGCTGCGTTTTCTCTCTGTTCGCGCGGGTTCTTCCTTGTTTCGGCAGCCTCTCTGCCTTTCTTCCTTTAGCCGCTCCTGCCTGTTAGTCGCCGCGACCTCCTGTTAAGTCGCGTGGCTTGTGCTTCCCTCTTCTTACCCTTTGCCTTGCTCTGCACCTTGGTCGTGGCCCTTCTTGCCGCTGGTGTGCTGTCACCGAGACCGCTGCAGTTTTTATTCCTCCCTTCATGGCTTTCATATACTCCTCCAAGCCGTTCGCCTCGGTTGTCACGTCTTCTGGCAGTGCCCACGTTGTTACTCAAGGAAAATGGCTGATCGACACCGGTGCTACAAATCATATGACCGGCAATCTCCAGTGTTTTTCTCTCCTAGAAACACATGATCGGTTGCCCCCGGCTATTCTCGCTGACGACTCTTCATCATTGGTCCATGGGACGGGGATAGTTCATGTCACTCCGTCTCTTCACTTGGCGGATACTCTATATGTGCTCCAGTTCCCGTGCAACTTATTATCTGTTACCTCTATATGCAAGCAATTATAATGTTCAGTCACATTTACTTCTACTTCTTGCTCTTTTCAGGATCCGGACTCCCAACGGACGATTGTTACTGGGACTGAGAGTGGCGGCCTATACTTTCTTGATAACATTTCTGCTTTTTCCACCTTCTCCACCACCTCCACAGATATTCTCCAATGGCATCTCCGCATTGGTCATGCTCCTCCACGTCTTCTTCGTCAACTTCTTCCCCACCTTCCTCCACAAAGTCCTCCTCTCAACTGTGAGGCCTGTCAGCTTGGCAAGCATCACCGCTCCTCTTTCCCTCTAAAGCACGTTCGTGGCTCTACCCGTCCGTTTGATCTCATCCACTCCGATATTTGGGGTCCCTCTTCTACTCTTACCATTGGTCGGGGTAGTTCATATTTTGTCACGTTCATTGATGATTTCTCTCGCTGTACGTGAGTGTATCTATTAAAAGATCGCTCCGAATTATTCTCTGTATGGACGTCCTTCTATCTCATGATCCAAACTCAGTTTAATGTTTATATCAAAGTTTTTCGATCCGAAAATGCCAAAGAATATATCAGTCATGACTTTTCTACATTCTGCATGCAAAATGAGATTATTCATCAAACTAGTTGTGTCTATACTTCACAACAAAATGGTGTGGCCGAACGCAAAAACCGTCACCTCCTCGATGTCGCTCGCTCCTTGATGACCCAGATGCATGTTCCTCGCTCCTATTGAGGCTATGTGTTCTCTTTGCCTGCTACCTTATCAATCGCATTCCCTCCACGGTTCTCCACGGCAAAACCCCATTCTCCATTCTGTATCCGGGCAAGGAGCCGTTTCCTCTACCTCTCCAAATCTTTGGATGCACTGCCTTTGTGCATACCTCTTCTGCCACCAGTGATAAGCTCTCCCCTCGCTCCACCAAATGTGTCTTTCTGTGGTACTCCACCACTCAGAAAGGCTATTGTTGCTTTGATCCCGTCCTTCGTAAGCAGTTCGTCTCTGCTGACGTCACCTTCTTCGAGAATACCTCCTACTTCTCGGATGACTCCTCTCCTCTTCTCCCAGCTTCTGATTCTCCTGCCGTTCCCTTCGTTCCCTCGCCTCCTACTACGATCTCCACCCCTACACCGTCTCCATTCACTCCTCTCCCTCCACCTCTCTCTCTCCCTCCTCCGCCACCCTCTCCCTCATCTCCGCCGCCGTCGCTCTCTACTCCCGGGCCAGCTTTCTCTACCACGGATGCTCCGGATGCCGCGGGACCCGCTGACCTGGATCTTCCTATAGCTTTTCGCAAAGGGTGCGGACGTGTACCCTGCACCCCCTTGCTGCTGTTGTTTCCTATGATCGTCTTACCCCTTCTCGCAGGACATTTGCACTGGCTATCTCTGCCACTGCCACACCCCGCTCCTACCAGGAGGCCCTTGCTATTCCTCATTGGAAGATGGCCATGGATGAGGAAATGGCGACCCTAACTGAGCGGGGTACCTGGACTCTTGTTCCTCCTCCCTTCGGCACTGATGTGGTTGGCTGTCGCTGGGTCTTTGTGGTCAAATTTGGCCCCGACGGCACTGTGGATCGTTATAAGGCTCGCCTTGTTGCTAAGGGCTTTACTCAGACCTATGAGGTTGATTACTTTGACACCTTCTCCCCCGTGGCTCGTCTCAGCACTATCCGGGTCCTTCTCTCTGTGGCGGTAAATAGGGATTGACCGATTTCCCAGCTGGATGTCAAGAATGCCTTCCTTTATGGTGATCTTCACGAGGCCGTTTACATGGAGCAACCTCTTGGGTATGTTGCTCAGGGGGAGACACGAGTATGCCGGCTGAAGAAGACAATTTATGGCCTCAAGCAGAGCCCTCGAGCTTGGTTTGACAAGTTCAGCGGCATCGTGGCGGCCGTTGGTTTTGCGCGAAGCTCTGCCGATCACTCTCTATTTATTCGCAAAACTCCTTCGGGGCTGGTTGTTCTTGCTGTGTACGTCGATGATATTCTTCTCACTGGCGATGACCAGGAAGGGGTAGCCCTGACAAAGCGACATCTTCGCCAACATCTGATCACGAAAGATATGGGCTCTCCAAAGTACTTTCTGGGGATCGAAATCTCTCGGAAGCCCGACTCCCTAGTTCTCTCTCAGCGTAAGTATGCCCTTGATCTTTTAAAAGAGGCAGGATTGCCATGAGATCTTCGCCCCATGGCAACTGAAGAAGACAAAACCTGGACAGATGATTCGCCTCCTCTTTCAGATAGTTCGCGGTACAAGCGTCTAGTTGGTAAGCTCATATATCTCACAGTGACCAGGCCCGACATCTCCTATGCTGTGGGCAAGGTGAGTCAATTCATGCAAGCACCTAAGGAGTGCCATCTACAGTCCGCCTTGCGGATCTTGGAGTATGTCAAAGCAGCGCCTGAGAAAGGATTACTTTTTCAGAAGAATGGTCATCTGAGGATTGAAGCATACTCAGATGCAAGTTATGCTGATGACAAAGGGGATCACAAGTCAACCTCAGGTTTTTGCACCTTTGTTGGGGGAAATCTGATGAGCTGGATGAGCAAGAAGCAGTCTGTTGTCTCTAGGTCCAGTGCAGAAGCTGAGTATCGCAGTATGACGTCGACTACTTGTGAGTTAAAATGGCTGCGGGCTCTCATGCTAGATTTAGGAGAGGTCTACAACCATCCTCTACCTATGTTCTGTGATAACAAGGCCGTCATATACATCTCCAAAAATCCGGTCTTCCATGAAAGAACAAAGCACATTGAGGTCTACTGTCATTTCATTCGTGAAGAGATCTTAAAGGAACAAATTTGCACTCCCTTTGTCACTTCTGATAAAGAGCTGGCTGACATCTTCACCAAGCCAGTTTCCGCCTCGTTTCTTCATGTTTGTGACAAGCTGGGCATGATCGATATATATGCTCCAGCTTGAGGGGGAGTGTTGAAGTTGGTGACCGGGCGGTCTGGCGGTCTGTCTTGGCGGGTTGAAGACCGCGCGGTCTGGCGGTTTGTCTCAGCTGGCTTGGAGACCGGGCGGTCTAGCGGTCTACCCTGGCAATCTCTCTTTCTCCCGGGTGGTAGCCGTGCGGTTAGCCCTTCTGTCTAACCGCGCGGTTTGTGCGGTTTGTTTTGTATAGTCCGCTTAGTCCTTTAAATTTTTAGTCCCACATCTCTTATTTGTATTCTCTCATCTCTCCTCCATTCTATATAAGGGAGGGCATACCTTTGTAATATATATATTTTTGGATAATAAAACTTTCAATTATTCAAAACTCCGGCTTGTTTTTTTTGGTCGTTTGTTCGCTACTTTAACAAAGATGAACATAGAATCCTGCTTCTTGCTACAGAATGAGATAGCTGCCGATCCGCAATGAAGACGTAGCCAGACGTCAATTTTCGATCGTTGATATCTCCCTCATAATCAACATCTGTGTAACCATGCATGTTGAAGCTCGTGTCCCTCTCATAAAAGAGACTCATATCTGAGTTGGGCTTCACATATTTTAAGTACTCTTTGCTGCCATCAGATGAGGTTTCTGTGGCTCCAACATAAATCGACTTACTCGGCCCACAACATAAGCAATATCCGGTCTTATAATTGTCAAATATAATAGGCTCCTAACCAAAGCCCGAAAAATCAAGGGATCTGGAAAAACCCTTCCTTCACCACGTCGAAGTTTCAAACCTACCTCTAGTGGAGTAGAGATGCTCTTTCCCTCCAGCATGACAAATCGCTTTACGATCGGCTTCGCATACCCTTTCTGGGAAAAGAGCACACCGCCCTTTTTCCTCTCCACTTCGAGACCAAGGAAATGGTGGAGCTCTACAAGATCCTTCATCTCGAATCTGTTAGCTAGCTCTGCCCTGAGTCTAGCTACTTCCTCAACTGAGTTCCCCATGACGATCATAACATCAATGTATAACAGTATCAAGATCTGAAGCTCCCCCTCTTCTTTACGAATAGACTTGAATCAGAATTAGAGGCAAAATATCCACAGAACTGGAGGTATTCTGCGATCTTTCCGTACCACGCCCGATGCGCCTATTTCAAGCCATAAAGAGCCTTCTTCAGTTTACAGATGTGTCTTGGATGTTCTTCAGATACATAACTAGGTGGCTAAACCATGAAGATATCCTTGTCAATCTATCAGCAAAGAAACATGTTCTTCACGTCAAATTGTCAAATCTTTCAACATTGGCAAGCCGCCAAGGCAATTGTACAACCCATATGCGTCGAGGATGGACCCTCCCAGAGCCAAGTCAGCAAGAATCAAAGTCAACAAGTCAAGACAGAAGTCAGATCCAACACGCAAGACAGTAGAAGGCCTGAGCGAGTACAGCGAGCTCCCCTCTCATATTCGCCAGGTAGGCGATTAGGCCAGCTATTCGCCCAACCTGAGAGAACTCCCCCAAGAAGTCGCCTAGTCGTCAGGGGTGAGGCTATAAATAAGACCCCCCCCTCCTCTTGGATTTGCCTATAAATAGGACCCTAGGGCTACAAAGAGATAGACTTCGGAATATCGCAACAGATCTCGACCACCTAATTTTCTAGACATTGAGTTGAGCCTTTGGATCCTTTTTCCATAGAGACGGGTCGCGAGCTAGTGGCTATCTATTTTAGTCGCTAGCTAGAATCTACCTCGTACCATGCTCGACCATCTTTGGTTGTGAAGAGGAAGTTTTTTTTAAACATTCGGGTACGTGGTGGGACCTCCCTGCCGCAACACCTATGATCCTTTTATGATCCTATTTGCTTTCTTCCTGTTTCTGCATCCTAGCTTGTTAGCCGTCGAGCCCGACCGCTGAACCGGTAACCTTAGACTGCCTTGATCCGAATTTTGGAGTAGGGATTTTCCCGGCTTCAACACTTGGGTGCGGTGAGCGTGGATCGAACACGCAATCGAAGGAGACGCGAATGGTCCATGGAATACCACTCGCTTGGGGCTGCGAGTGTTTGATGGGACTAACACTCATCGCCAACAAGGGGCCTAGGGAGAGTGTGGGTCTGATTACCCCACTCGCCCGCTCATTGCTATGGACCCAGGGCGAGTACGAGCCTATATGCCCCACTTGCCCCCACCCCCCACGCCCTTGGCCACTCTATATGCTCCACTCGCCCCCCACGCTCTTGGCCACTTGGCCTAAGCGAAACGGGGCCCACTTACCAACTCGCCCACTCGCCCGTCCGACTCGCCTGAGGTCAAAGGCTGCACACTCTTCAGTTGGGTCTTCCCCTGTCGGGCCCACTCGTCGGACACATGATTGTACAATAAAGCAGTAGGAAACATATACATAAGTTTGAAAATATGTTGATCTAGTGTACAAAATAAACTATTTAAAGATTTAATATTTTAAAAAAATTTCATTTTTATTTAATATACTTGGGGATTCTTTAATTGTAATATTCAAAACTTTTTCATCTAAAAATTTAAGAGATTTTTTTTTATTAGAATTTTTCATTCTTTATAGTTTTCACCCATAATTAATGGTTGTGCTAAAGATTCTTCATTAAATAAAATTTCATCCCCTCTAATGGTTTCGAGTTCATGAAGCGCCATTATTCCTAGTTGTGAAGTCGTTTTGGAGTAACCTAGCTCTGATACCATGTGTTGGATCTTACGAAGCCCTTAGAGGGGGGGGGGGGGGGGTGAATAAGTGCTTTATGGAATTTCGAATATTTAATAAAAACATCATTGTTTATAAATAAAGTTTCAGAATATTGTATAGGAATCTTAATTTAATAGTTTAGTGAAAATTATATTGGATATTAATTATAGTGTTGAAGCTAAAAATGACCTCTGTGGAGTTCGGGGTCCCTAGAAAGGGGTGACCTCACACCTACTACACCCGGAGGAACGTCACGAACCAAAGATCAAGAAGCTAAAAACAGACCCTCGACTCTAGCGCGGAAGTCCCACCTCACACCCGGAAGGCTACCTGAGCACTTCCCCTCCCTAGCCAATGCTCGAGCTAGGGTGCCTTGGAGGAGCTCTCTCTACTCTACCAAGAAGAAGCTAAGGGAGGAGGAAGTTAGGAAAAAGTCCTCTCCAAAGGCACCCAAGGGGGTCTATTTAGAGTTTTCCAAATCCCATGGACCAAAATGACCGAAATACCCTTACGCCCAATATACCTTGGGCCAATAGAAAACAGCCACGACGGGGGGCAGAACGGTAAAAGCAGGGGGGCAAGGGCGAGACCGCGGCCTCTGGCTGGTCTCGCCCCGCAAGGCCGCCAAGCAGGAAGGGGCAGGGGTGAGACCCTGGCCCCCGGCCGGTCTCGCCCCACCAGGCCGCCAAGCAAGAAGGGGCTGGGGCGAGACCCCGGCCCCCGACCGGTCTCGCCCCACCAGGCCGCCAAGCAAAAAGAGGCGGCGGAGAGACCCCGGCCCCTGGCCGGTCTCGCCCCGCCAGGCCGCCAAGCAAGAAGGGGCAGGGGCGAGACCCTGGCCCCCGGCCGGTCTCGCCCCACCAGGCCGCCAAGCAAAAGGAGGCGGGGACGAGACCCCGGCCCTCGGCCGGTCTCGCCCCGCCAGGCCGCCAAGCAAGAAGGGGCATGGGCGAGACCCCGGACCCCGACCGGTCTCGCCCCACCAGGCCGCCAAGAAAAAGGAGGCGGGGGCGAGACCCCGGCCCCCGGCCGGTCTCGCCCCGTCAGGCCGCCAAGCAAGAAGGGGCAGGGGCGAGACCCCGGCCCCCGGCCGGTCTCGCCCCACCAGGCCGCCAAGCAAAAGGAGGCGGGGGCGAGACCCCGGCCCCCGGCCGGTCTCGCCCCGCCAGGCCGCCAAGAAAGAAGGGGCAGGGGCGAGACCCCGGCCCCCGACCGGTCTCGCCCCACCAGGCCGCCAAGCAAAAAGAGGCGGGGGCGAGACCCCGACCCCCGGCCGGTCTCGCCCCGCCAGGCCGCCAAGCAAGAAGGGGCAGGGGCGAGACCCCGACCCCCGACCGGTCTCGCCCTGCCAGGCCGCCAGGCACCTATCGGGACGGGGCGGGTGTCAGCCAACTTGTCGCACCCGCCCCCCCTCCCAAAGAGGGCCACTGGGGGGAGGTAGATTTTTCCTTCCCCTACTAGTATGTTTCCAAGCTAGAGCCAAAATTGGCCACCGAGAGTGCAAAATCTTCAAAAAGCTTAAAACATGTGTGCCTTGTTTTGGGCCCACTTTTCATGAATACAGGGTTGTACACAATCCCCGCACTTTTTGAGGTTGGAACAAGCTCGGAAAGAAATGTCCAACCCAACGTATTCGCTGAGTGTAATTTCCTTATGCGCCTCTCCGGGGAGTCAACCTGTCATGCCAGCTGATGAGAGCCTGAGTGACGAGACCCCCTCTGGGCAAAAAATACTTCACCCTCCGGAGGGGTCGACCTGCCATGCCAGCTATGGGAGCCTGGGTGGCGAGACCCCCTCCGGGTAAAAACACTTCACCCCCCGGAGGGGTCAACCTGCCATGCCAGCTATGGGAGCCTGGGTGGCGAGACCTCCTCCGGGTAAGGGACTTGGCTCCCACGAGAGATCAACCAGCCCTGTCAGTTATTGAGAGCCTGACAGCGGAATCATCATCGGAGCAAAGGATTTGGCTTCCACGAGAGATCAACCAGCCCTGCCAGCTAGATGAGAGCCTGGCAGCGGAATCCATCCCGAGGTGAGACCTACCCACCCTCCGAGAGATCAACCTGCCCTGCCAGCTAGGTGAGAGCCTGACAGCAGAATCCATCTCGAGGTGAGACCTTTCCCACCCTCTGAGAGATCAACCTGCCCTACCAGCTAGGTGAGAGCCTGACAGCGGAATCCATCTCGAGGTGAGACCTACCCCACCATCCGAGAGATCAACCTGCCCTGCCAGCTAGGTGAGAGGCTGGCAGCGGAATCCATCTCGAGGTGAGACCTACCCACCCTCCGAGAGATCAACCTGCCATGCCAGCTAGGTGAGAGCCTGGCAGCGGAATCCATCTCGAGGTGAGACCTTTCCCACCCTACGAGAGATCAACCTGCCCTGCCAGCTAGGTGAGAGCCTGACAGCGGAATCCATCTGGAGGTGAGACCTACCCCACCCTCCGAGAGATCAACCTGCCCTGCCAGCTATGTGAGAGCCTGGCAGCGGAATCTATCTCGAGATGAGACCTTTCCCACCCTCCGAGAGATCAACCTGCCCTGCCAGCTAGGTGAGAGCCTGACAGCGGAATCCATCTCGAGGTGAGACCTACCCCACCCTCCGAGAGATCAACCTGCCCTGCCAGCTAGGTGAGAGCCTAGCAGCGGAATCCATCTCGAGGTGAGACCTACCCCAACTTCCGAGAGATCAACCTGCCCTGCCAGCTAGGTCAGAGCCTGACAGCGGAATCCTTCTCGAGGTGAGACCTTTCCCACCCTCCGAGAGATTAACCTGCCCTGCCAGCTAGGTGGGAGCCTGACAGCGGAATCCATCTCGAGGTGAGACCTACCCCACCCTCCGAGAGATCAACCTGCCCTGCCAGCTAGGTGAGAGCCTGACAGCGGAATCCATCTCGAGGTGAGACCTTTCCCACCCTCCGAGAGATCAACCTGCCCTGCCAGCTTGGTGAGAGCCTGACATCGGAATCCATCTCGAGGTGAGACCTACCCCACCATCCGAGAGATCAACCTGCCCTGCCAGCTAGGTGAGAGCCTGGCAGCGGAATCCATCTCGAGGTGAGACCTACCCCACCCTCCGAGAGATCAACCTGCCCTGCCAGCTAGGTGAGAGCCTGGCAACGGAATCCATCTCGAGGTGAGACCTACCCCACCCTCCGAGAGATCAACCTGCCCTGCCAGCTAGGTGAGAGCCTGACAGCGGAATCCATCTCGAGGTGAGACCTACCCCACCCTCCAAGAGATCAACCTGTCCTGCCAGCTAGGTGAGAGCCTGACAGCAGAATCCATCTCGAGGTGAGACCTACCCCACCTTCCGAGAGATCAACCTGCCCTGCCAGCTAGGTGAGAGCCTGACAGCGGAATCCATCTCGAGGTGAGACCTTTCCCACCCTCCGAGAGATCAACCTGCCCTGCCAGCTAGGTGGGAGCCTGACAGCGGAATCCATCTCGAGGTGAGACCTACCCCACCCTCCGAGAGATCAACCTGCCCTGCCAGCTAGGTGAGAGCCTGACAGCGGAATCCATCTCGAGGTGAGACCTACCCCACCCTCCGAGAGATCAACCTGCCCTGCCAGCTAGGTGAGAGCCTGACAGCAGAATCCATCTCGAGGTGAGACCTACCCCACCCTCCGAGAGATCAACCTGCCCTGCCAGCTAGGTGAGAGCCTGACAGCGGAATCCATCTCGAGGTGAGACCTTTCCCACCCTCCGAGTGATCAACCTGCCCTACCAGCTAGGTTAGAGCCTGACAGCGGAATCCACCCCGAGGTGAGACCTACCCACCCTCCGAGAGATCAACCTGCCCTGCCAGCTAGGTGAGAGCCTAGCAGCAGAATCCATCTCAAGGTGAGACCTACCCACCCTCCGAGAGATCAACCTGCCCTGCCAGCTAGGTGAGAGCCTGACAGCGGAATCCATCTCGAGGTGAGACCTACCCCACCTTCCGAGAGATCAACCTGCCCTGCTAGCTAGGTGAGAGCCTGGCAGCAGAATCCATCTCGAGGTGAGACCTTTGCCACCCTCTGAGAGATCAACCTTCCCTGCCAGCTAGGTGGGAGCCTGGCAGCGGAATCCATCTCGAGGTGAGACCTACCCCACCCTCCGAGAGATCAACCTGCCCTGCCAGCTAGGTGAGAGCCTGACAGCGGAATCCATCTCGAGGTGAGACCTTTCCCACCCTCCGAGAGATCAACCTGCCCTGCCAGCTAGGTGGGAGCCTGACAGCGGAATTCATCTTGAGGTGAGACCTACCCCACCCTCCGAGAGATCAACCTGCCCTGCCAGCTAGGTGAGAGCCTGACAGCGGAATCCATCTCGAGGTGAGACCTACCCCACCCTCCGAGAGATC
The DNA here is from genome assembly GCA_039583875.1 of Platanthera guangdongensis. Taxonomy (NCBI): domain Eukaryota; kingdom Viridiplantae; phylum Streptophyta; class Magnoliopsida; order Asparagales; family Orchidaceae; genus Platanthera; species Platanthera guangdongensis. The sequence continues at coordinate 8,029,712 of CM077162.1, read as the reverse complement.
AACCTGCCCTACCAGCTAGGTGAGAGCCTGACAGCGGAATCCATCTCGAGGTGAGACCTACCCCACCCTCCGAGAGATCAACCTGCCCTGCCAGCTAGGTGAGAGCCTAACAGCGGAATCCATCTCGAGGTGAGACCTTTCCCACCCTCCGAGAGATCAACCTGCCCTGCCAGCTAGGTGAGAGCCTGACAGCTGAATCCATCTCGAGGTGAGACCTACCCCACCCTCTGAGAGATCAACCTGCCCTGCCAGCTAGGTGAGAGCCTGACAGCGGAATCCATCTCGAGGTGAGACCTTTCCCACCCTCCGAGAGATCAACCTGCCCTGCCAGCTAGGTGAGAGCCTGACAGCAGAATCCATCTCGAGGTGAGACCTACCCCACCCTCCGAGAGATCAACCTGCCCTGCCAGCTAGGTGAGAGCCTGACAGCGGAATCCATCTCGAGGTGAGACCTACCCCACCCTCCGAGAGATCAACCTGCCCTGCCATCTAGGTGAGAGCCTGGCAGCGGAATCCATCTCGAGGTGAGACCTACCCCACCCTCCGAGAGATCAACCTGCCCTGCCAGCTAGGTGAGAGCCTGACAGCGGAATCCATCTCGAGGTGAGACCTACCCCACCCTCCGAGAGATCAACCTGCCCTGCCAGCTAGGTGAGAGCCTGACAGCGGAATCCATCTCGAGGTGAGACCTACCCCACCCTCCGAGAGATCAACCTGCCCTGCCAGCTAGGTGAGAGCCTGACAGCGGAATCCATCTCGAGGTGAGACCTACCCCACCCTCCGAGAGATCAACCTGCCCTGCCAGCTAGGTGGGAGCCTGGCAGCGGAATCCATCTCGAGGTGAGACCTCTAGGCATCCACGAGAGGTGCCACCGACCCTGCCCAGCTAGTGAGAGCCTGGGCAGCGGGACCGTCTCAGAGCAAAAGGACTAGGCATCTCAATCAAACCTTACCAAATCCTACGTCCTCAAACGGGGAAAAAATGGGTTACATGGTCCCCTGACTCCGCTGGTCAGGGGTAGCGCTTGTTACAAGACAAGAAAAAGGAAAAAACTCCCTCAAGGCGAGGCTTCTTCAGTGGGGCCTGGGCATGATGGTCGTCTTCCACTTCCTTCTCCTCGGACACTTCCATCTTGCTCAATCTCTCCAAGACCTTCTCCATCTCCTCTGTCTTGGCCAACCAAGAGATGGTGTTGACGGCCGTGACATAACACTGCCTTGCCATCCTGGAGTCTCCCTTGACTCTGACCTGGATTAATCCTGAACTGAACTTGAGGCATTGGTGAAAGGAAGACGACACGCAACGGAAGGCGCTGATGAGGGGCCTTCCGAAGATGGCGTTGTAGCTACTTGGAGCGTCAAAAATGACGAACCGACAGTTCCTTGAGACTCCCCCAATTTAACTTGGAGTCCTACTCCACCTTCAACCTCCTCCCTCTCCCCTGAAAATCCGAATAGGGGTCCGTCCGAGGCCAACACCCTCCTTGCCTCTACCTTCATCTCGTCAAACGCTTTCTTGAAAATGACGTTGACGGAGCTCCCGTTGTCAACCAAGATCCGGGAGACGGAGTAGCCCTCGATGGCCGTCTGGATGACCAGCGCATCGCAAAACGGATTCCTCATGATCCGGCAGGTCCTTCACCGAGAAGGTGATCTTCTCCTCCTGGGGCGGGGTTTGGGATGTGGAGGCGACGCTCCGTCGGTACATCACATGGAGGCTTGCCTTCCGAGTGGCCTCGATCCCCACTCCACCATGGATCACCGCTATACCGCCTCGGGGTCCGACATCGACCCGGTCCTCACACACATCATCCCCCCTTCTCTGGGTAGAACCTCCTCTACCCGCACCGGTGGCTGCGGCTGGGCAGGGCCTCTCGCCCCCCTCACTTCCAGGAACTCGGGGCAGGTAGCCGTGGCGTGCCCCTCCACCTGGTGGAAGTCACCGTAGGGTAACTCTACCCTGACCCTTCTCCTTCCCTAGCAGTTCCTCCTCTCCCTTCGACCAATCTCCATCGCTTGCTGTGGTGGGGGGAGGAGCTGCCTCGGGGCTTGCCTTTGGAAGTTGAACCTCCCTTGGCCCCCATGGAAGTTCCCCCCATCTTGGACGTAACCTCTTCCCGGACCCTGAACAGGTCCTCTCTGCTGTCTCCAACCTGGCTCTGGACCCTCCAGAGCTCTCCGCTCCTCTCTCCTTCTTCCTTCCTGATGTCTTGAGTCACCTTGCTCCTTTGACTCCGTCTTTGTTAGCTCTGCCAACTTTTTGACAAATGCCGGGTTGGCTGCCTCCATGGAAATCTCTTCTGCCGCCCTTTCCATCAGCTCCTCGAAGGAAAGGGGGGCCTTCCGGGTCAAGCTCATCTTGAAGAAGCCCTCCTTCAGCCCAACGGTGAAGGCCATCTGGAGAGCATACCATGGCATCTCCTGGACCTCCAGGATCTCTTCTTGGAACCTGTCGACGTAACAGGCCAGCGACTCTTCGACCCCCTGTCTTATCAGGAAGATGGACTCAGGACTCCTCTTCCTCTTCTTGGAGGTGGAGAAGCGAAGCTGGAAGCTCCGGCTCAAGTCCTCGAACCCATAAATCGACCTCGGAGGGAGTTGATGAAACCAGTCCCTTGCCTTCTCCTTCAACGTGATCGCAAAGAGGCGAACCCTTGAAGGCATCTGTCATCGGCCTGATGGAGACGACATCCTCAAACCACTACAGGTGCTGGACGAGATCATCCTTCCCGGTATAGTAAGCCATGTCTGGCTCTCTGAACCCCTCGGGAACGGGAGCTGAGATGATCAGCTCGCTGAAGGGTGACCCCCTAAGGGGTGGTCTCGCCACTTCCACTCGCGCAACCTGCTCGCCTGGGAGGTTGGCGCTCGCCGGGCTGGAGAACAGCTCCCGGCCGGTGAGGTCTCGCTCGACCCCATCTCCCATCCTCTCCTTCCCTGGCCTTCTTCCTGGTGCACTTCCTTCTCCCCCCGCTGGGGTCATCTCGCCTAGACCACTGGGAGTCGACTCGTCGAGGGGGGGAGCTAGCTCCTAGGGGGTCGGGGTGGAGCTGCCACCCTGAGGAGCAATGCTCCGCAGCATCTCCATGATGTCTTGGATGGAGGCCATGAACTCTTGCCTCCCCATAAAGGGTCCTGGGCAGGGAAGCTCGCCGAGATCATCACTACCTCCCTGACCTCCAGTCATGACTCTCTCCCGAGATCTTCTGTGCTGGTCACTCTCCACGTTCACCGCACCAAAGTGTTGAAGCCAAAAATGGCCCCTGTGGAGTCCGGGGTCCCTAAAAAGGGGTGACCTCACACCTACTACACCCGGAGGAACGTCACGGACCAAAGATCAAGAAGCTAGAAACAGACCCTCGGCTCTAGCGCAGAGTTCCCACCTCAGACCCGGAAGGCTACCTGAGGACTTCCCCTCCCTAGCCAATGCTCGAGCTAGGGTGCCTTGGAGGAGCTCTCTCTACTCTACCAAGAAGAAGCTAAGGGAGGAGGAAGTTAGGAAAAATTCCTCTCCAAAGGCACCCAAGGAGGTCTATTTATAGTTTTCCAAATCCCATGAACCAAAATGACCAAAATACCCTTACGCCCAATATACCTTGGGCCAATAGAAAACAGCCATGCCGGGGGGCAGAACGGTAAAAGCAGGGGGGCAAGGGCGAGACCGCGGCCTCTGGCCGGTCTCTCCCCGCCAGGCCGCCAAGCAGGAAGGGGCAGGGGAGAGACCCTGGCCCCCGGCCGGTCTCGCCCCCCCAGGCCGCCAAGAAAGAAAGGGCAGGGGCGAGACCCCGGCCCCCGGCCGGTCTCGCCCCACCAGGCCGCCAAGCAAAAGGAGGCGGGGGCGAGACCCCGGCCCCCGGCCGGTCTCGCCCCGCCAGGCCGCCAAGCAAGAAGGGGCAGGGGCGAGACCCCGACCCCCGGTCGTTCTCGCCCCACCAGGCCGCCAAGAAAAAGGAGGCGGGGGCGAGACCCCGGCCCCTGGACGGTCTCGCCCCGTCAGGCCGCCAAGCAAGAAGGGGCAGGGGCGAGACCCCGGCCCCCGGCCGGTCTCGCCCCACCAGGCCGCCAAGCAAAAGGAGGCGGGGGCGAGACCCCGGCCCCCGGCCGGTCTCGCCCCGCCAGGCCGCCAAGCAAGAAGGGGCAGGGGCGAGACCCCGGCCCCCGACCGGTCTCGCCCCACCTGGCCGCCAAGCAAAAGGAGGCGGGGGCGAGACCCCGGCCCCCGGCCGGTCTCGCCCCGCCACGCCGCCAAGCAAGAAGGGGCAGGGGCGAGACCCCGGCCCCCGGCCGGTCTCGCCCCACCATGCTGCCAAGCAAAAGGAGGCGGGGGCGAGACCCTGGCCCCCGGCCGGTCTCTCCTCGCCAGGCCGCCAAGCAAGAAGGGGCAGGGGCGAGACCCCGGCCCCCGGCCGGTCTCGCCCCGCCAGGCCTCCAGGCACCTATCGGGACGGGGCGGGTGTCAACCAACTTGTCGCACCTGCCCCCCAAAAGAGGGCCACTAGGGGGATGTAGATTTTTCCTCCCCCTACTAGTATGTTTCCAAGCTAGAGCCAAAATTGGCCACCGAGAGTGCAAAATCTCCAAAAAGCTTAAAAACGTGTCTGTCTTGTTTTGCGCCCACTCTTCGCGAATACGGGGTTGTACATATAGAATATATAAGAATTCAATATTTCTTCGCTACTGCAAGCGATAAGTTTTACCGCCAAGCGGCAGCTCACAGATATTGAATTTAAGAGTTCGTTTCTTACAAACGAATCTTCCAATATATTTTGCAATAAGACTTCAGGAAAAATATAAATTAAAACATTTTATGTATAAATATAAAATCATATATGAATACAAAAAGAGACATGATTTTATTTCTTTAGAATTGAATACAAATTATTTGATTTTTATAACGCTAGAAATCGATGCGAAATATAATAAATCTCTTTTTGATGTTTCACCAGTTCTTCTCCCAAGGATCGGCTGGGTATAGCCAATCTTACTTTAGATATGACCTCTTGCCTCCCCTTATATCTAACCTCGACCTAGTTGTTGTACACAAGATGATGAATTCCCCCTAAACCGCACAAGTGTCTAGTCGTCACAAACAAGAAGAATTCCTAGGAATCCAACGTTCTTCCCGAACGATTTTTTTTTCGGTCGATGCAAAAAGATAAAACAAATGGGATTACAAGATAATAAAAGTAAGAGAAACTTCTCGCAAATTTCTGAAGGTAAAGACAAAGGCAGTGTAGACGTCGATGTTCTGGATGCGTTCGCCCTTCGTGTTGAATGTGCGTTGTAGAACTTCTCATTCAAAATCTCATTTAGATCTTCATATTTGCACAAATGATTTCTCTTTATCTCTGGAGACGACCCTCTCTCACAAAATCGAAATTCCGGCTTGGTGGAGGAGGAACCACTGCTTCAGAAGGTGTCACTTTCGAATGCACGAAGTTTTCAGCCTTTTATAGAAAAATCGCTATCACCGGGCGATATCTAGCTATCGCATGCGATGTCTCCTCAAGCTGCCACGTGTCCCACACTGCGATGATCGTGCCAGTTGAAAACGGACGTGTTTGGGTCGTGGGGTTATCGCAGGGCGACAGCCACTATCACCTAGCGATAGTGCCGAGTAGTGCGCGCGTGGCGATCGTGGAGGACATGGCCGTTGTCATGCTGATGTCATTTTCACTATCTCCTGACGATAGTGGCAATAACCAACGATATCTCCTCTTCAATTTTTCCGGTCGAACTTTTTCCGAATTGTAGATGACTTCGTTTTCATTCCGGAATGGGGTGACATGTTCGGTAACTCTTTCCGGATCGAAAGTTATGTCCGTTTGAAGTTCAACACACAAAACTCATCTTTTTGTTTTTTCTAAAGTGTACACACCCTTGGATCATGCCCATGACTGAGAACTTGTCTCCTCATTCAACCCGTACAACCTACACACTATAAACACACAAAAGATTAAATCAAATATATCATGTATTTGTTATTCTCAAACAAAGAGATGAGGAATGCATGCTTCAACAAGTCTGCGTTAGGAGCTCAATTCCAAATCCTCTTGTATAATCTACTTCCAATGCTTAGTACCTCCAAAGGTACTAAACAAACCTCTGTGGCTGATCACTGCTCAAATCACTGTCTCTCTGATATCATGTAAAATTTTGTGAAAGCAGGAAGCTCGGAGGAATACTCAACCAAGACAAATAAATCAGAAGCATATACAAAAATAAGAGTCACAATAAAATTAATAGTTTTATTTATAATGCGAGACATACATTGCGAGTCATGATTTCACAATGCATCCGATGGAGATCACAAAAACAACAAGAGCAAAAAACCAATGGATAAAAACTATAACTGCCCAAGTCGCCTATCCGCCAAGTCCGCCAAGTCGCGCGAACAACTCAAACTGCCAAGTCGCTGAACTGCTAGACCACACCCTTAGCCGCGAAAACTGCTGCTTATTGTATGTTGTAGAGAAAGATCTGTCAACACTTCCTGATCGCCTGACCGCTAGGTCTCTTGACCGCAGAAGTTGCCGTGAACAACTGAACTGAAATTGAGTTGCCTCCTAACTGCAACTTCTGGTCGCCTAACCTCCAAGGACGCCTAACCGCGAGTTTAGCAAACAACTTTATTTGAACTGCAACTTAGTCCGCCAAAGGCGAACTGTGTTATCCAAGCTTGGAAACTTCCAAGGAAGAAGACCGCCTAATCTCCTATCCGCGATCTGCTGCTAACCGTTGCCGACTGCTATCAGCTATCCGGATTGCCTTCAGAACTAGTTTCCCGGCTGACAAGTGCTAGCCGCACAATATGTAAACACAAAAATAACCAGTCACTAAACCTTGCCGCGTTGTTAGAAAAATGTAACCGCCAAGTTTAACCTGAGCTTCAGTTCTTACAGTTTCTGTTATTTATGACGAGACCAACACCCCTATTTATAGGTGGACAGGCAGATACCGTCACCGCCTAGGGGGATAGAGTAACCGCCAGTGACGTGGCAGCTAGCAGCACCAGTCCGCCCAACATGTGGACTGCCAAGACCAGTCCGCGCGTGCGGTTAACTCCACCAGTCCACACAGCAATACAGACACCATCCACAGTCCGTGTAGACTTGAGTAAATAACCAGACAGCCACACGACCTAAACCTTAATCGCACCAAGCGCCGGTCTGCCGGTCACCGCGGTCTCCCTTTCCAGACCACGCAGTTTGCGGTTGCGGTTAATATTCCAGGAAGCTTGCTGAGGCAGACCGCGAGAAAAGAATGACCAAAAACCTAGTCAATTCGCTAGCACCTAACCACGGTACCGGCGCGGCCTCCGCGGTCTGTGCGGTCTACACTCCTCAGACCGCCCACATCCACTTCAACCCATGCATTTACGACCGTCACCACCATGCCAAACGGAGCCCTAGTTTCACAATGCCGTCCTCAAAATACATAATATATATAGTCGTCATCCTAGCTTGAACAAAATAGTCCAAGGCATCCAATTTTACTTGGACCATGGAATGTCGACTCTATTGGGAAATTGTTGGGTCAGAGCTCGGATGCCAGCTAACATTTGGGACCAATATAATAAGCTACGCTCAACCCACACCCCCCTAACTTTTGAATACCTTGATTTTGAAAGCTCTATATTTATTTATTTATTTATTTATTTATTATTCCATATGAAGTTGAAAGCTTTATTTTGAGAAATAATTTTTGGGAACGGGTCTCGTTCCCAAAAATAGAAACGGATGTACATAAATCCAACTGTATACCAGTTGTATAGACTAAATTAATACAGTTGTATATTTCAGGTAGATATACAACTGGAATACAGTTGGATTTATGTACACCCGTTCCTACTTTTGGGAACGAGACCCGTTCCTAAAAATTGTTCCTATTTTGAGGGGAGAGTTTTCAGATAGAGGCTATATTTTCATTATTTTGCGATTTTTTTATCAGACAATTGATTTACCATGAAAACAAATTTTCTTTCAATGTTGAAAGGATAATATTAGGCGAGATGGATATACCTAACTTTGGCTGTCCACATTAAAACCCTCAATAATTTTGGTCATCTAAAAAGGCTAATCATAAATCAAATAAACAAATAAAAAAAATAAAAAAAATAAAGTTGAGGGACAGGTGGAATGGACGATGATGTTCAAACATGTGTCGCGACTCGTTAAAAAAAGACGGTTTACATGGTATCAGAGAGTGACCACTCCTCCCCTAACCGTGCGGTTTTGGAGAGAGACGCCACAATGCTTTACATAATATCAGAGCAGGAGGGCACGTGATGTGGGGGCGTGTTAAGTGCGTTGTGTGGAATGGACGGTGATTTCGAGTGTTGTGACAGAGTGCGTGTCACTACTCATTAAAATGCACAATTTAGTCACACATTGCCTAGTGAATTCCGTGATCATGAGTGAATAAGAGGACAGAGAAAGCAAAGATATTTATCCTCTTCACTGTACAGCTTTCTGGACCCTCTAGACGTTTCTACGATTTCGTCGAGTCACCATTTTCTCCTATCGTCCTCTACAAATAATAAATTCTCTTCTCGTGTAAATTCCAACTCCATTCCTTGCCGATGAACCTCCGATGCGTATCTCCTCATCTCGATCCCAGCCCCCCCATTATCCACCGCCGGGTTCGCTCAATCAACCGTCATGGCTTCCGGCACGGGCAGCAGCGCCAGCTCCGGCGCAGGTTTCCTGTGCTGCGGTGCCAATTCGGCCTCGAAAGCTTCTTCAACACGCTCAATTCGGTTCCTCCACTCGATCTTCTTGCCCCCGTCTTCGGCTTCGCCTCCGCTGCCGCGGCGGTCTATCTCCTCTCCTCTCCTCGCCGCCCAGACAACGCAGCTCTCGGGGACTGGATCCTATTCACAAGCCCGACGCCGTTTAACCGTTGCGTTCTTCTCCGGTGCCCCTCTGTCTCGTTTGAGAATGAAGGGGAGCTGGTAAATAGTGTAAATGACCGGCTCGTGAGGGAACAACAGCACTACGTTAATCTTAACCAGGGGAGAATTCCACTGAAGGATGATGCGGTTGCTGGTTTTGAGAAGGATCTTAAATTCCAGAGGTTTTGCGTGAGAACTGATGACGGTGGGGTGATTTCCATGGATTGGCCGGATTATTTGGATTTGGAGAAGGAGCACGGATTGGACACTACGGTATTGATTATTCCAGGAACGCCAGAAGGGAGTATGGATAGGGAAGTGAAATTGTTTGTGCTTGATATTGTTAAACATGGATGCTTTCCCATTGTTATGAATCCCAGGGGATGTGCAGGTTCACCATTGACAACTCCAAGGTACGGAACTAGTCATTTAGGTTTTGGTTTTCTATCTGCAAAGATTTCTCCTTCTCTGTCAATTCTCACAGATGCAGAGGATACAATTATAGGATGTTTATCTTTATTTTTTCTTCACTTTTTCTCATAATTATGATAATTGAGTTAGATCACAAATTTAGAACATAAGATTGGAACTTATGAATGTGCAACAAAGTTTTGTTGGAATTTTTGGCACTTAGCACCCTCCAAATAGGGCTCCTTGGCACTTTGCACCCTACAGTTTCAACTTTGGCACTTTGCACGCTTGAAACTCATTATTAGAGCACTTTGCACCCTGTAGCTATTTTCTTTTTTCTTTTATATCCATTTGTTCTGGAAATTACTGGATGGAAGGGCATTTTGGTATGCCATCAATATTTATTTAATCCCATTTTTAATTTAAGTGTTCTTCATTAGTTATTAAGGTTTTTGCGGATATTATTTGAAGCCCAATCAGATTTTTGGCTAAAATGCGGACGTATTCGCAGGATGTTATTAGCAAGTTTTTTGTATTTATTAAGTTATTATGTTATTTGCAGGTAAAATTATTTTCTGACTAAAATAGAAATGTTATATGCAGGCCTATTTAATTATTAAGTTATTTGCGTATTATATTTGCAGACCCTTTTATTTAATATGTTATTGCGGATGTTATTTGCAAGACATTTTGTAATGATTGGAGCAATTCATCAAGTTATTTGCGGATATTTTCTCCACTCGGATGACGTTTAAGCGCTTAACTTCTCAAATATACATCAAGCTGCCGATGATATAAATTTTTGACAATTATCATGTTGAAGCCAGAAATTGACCTCAACGAGAGTTTGAAAACAAGGGTGTAGCCAACACCTACTTCTCTCAAACCCTGACCCTCGACTGGTTGCAAAGAACTTAGAACTGACCCAAAGCCTCAGCGGGGAGGTCCCACCTCTTTCCCGGAAGATCTCTGAGAGCTTCCCCTCCAAAGTCAAAAGCTGGGCTCGAAGCTCCTCAGAAAGCACCAGAGAGTTTTTAGAGAAAAATGACAGTTTGCCTTCTGAAGAGCCCATGCGGGTCTATTTATAGTTTTTGCTGACCTGAAATTACCAAAAAAACCATCGGCTTGTCTGCCAAAAGCCAAATCCCGCTGTTGTGAAAGCAGATCCCGGGGGCATGTAGTTCATTTACCCGAGGGCAACTAGGTAATTTTACCCTAGGCCCTGACCCCCAACCGGAGAGAACCCTATGCCGAGAACCCTCCCGCTTTTTACTCGGCGGGAGCAACAGATAAAGGAATGGAGGGTCCCTTGGACCGAGCCTGCTTCCCCCCTCCATGGGGCGCGAGAGCCTGCTTCCGCTCTCCATGCAGCGCGAGTCTTCTCGCCGCTTTTAGGCGGGAGTGGGTCTCGACTGGAGCTCTTCCGCTCTAAAACTCAAAGTTAGCCCGAAGCTAGTGCAATCCAGGCCCTTCAGGGGGACCCTGGTTCTACCCAACGAATATGAGGTTGTACACAATCTCCGCTCTTTGCGAGCTAGCCTTGCGCTCGGAAAGATCCGTCCAACCCCAAATATTCGGTGGGTATATGCTGACCTGGCAGGGAATCATTTAGTAGACCCCACCTATGCTCTATAAATACGCCGTTGGGTCGGCCTCTTAGGCCGTCCCTATTGTCCCTTCTCCCTGCGTGAGCTCCCGCCGACCTGTGAAGATGCGTGCCAAAATCGCCGAAAAGCCACTTTCAAAGGAGCTCCAGGCTCGTCTTGCGGCTGCCCAGGCACGAGCTCGCACCCGCTGTGACAAGGTTGCCCCCTGGCTGATGGGCAAAAGGCCTGCTGGTGAGAGAGAACCGGGCGAAACACTAAATGGAAAGAAACCCGCCGGCGAGAACCCAGCCGGCGAGAGGCCAGCCACCGAGAAGTCAGCTGGCGAGGATTCCCGCCCTAAGAAGAAGAGGAAAAAGGCTAAGACTGTAAGGCGCGACCTGCTGAGAGAAAACCGGGACCCGCCTTCCCCGACTCCCAGCTCTGTGATGAAGTCAGCCAAGAAGTCGGCTACCGCCTGTGCCTTGATGGAGAGCCTAGGCACAAAGGAAACGTCGAATTCGCTGAGCTCAATGGACCACTTCGCCAATCGCCCTGAGTGTTCTACCCTCTCAAAGATCTTGCGCAACGGGTGGTCGGTCACTACCTTGATTGAATGAGCCTGAAAGTACGACCTGAGCTGTCGAGTCGAGACAACCAGCGAGAAAGCTAACTTTTCTAAGATGGGGTAGCGCAGTTCGGCTTTCTTCAGGACTCTACTGACATAATAGATGGGCAGCTGCCTTTTTCCTTCCTCCCTTACCAACACAGAGCTTACTGCCTCAGCCCCTACCCCAAGGTACAAGGCTAAGTCCTCTCCCTCCTTTGGACTCTGCAGGAGTGGCGCTCGAGTCAGCTGAGTCTTCAATGCCTGAGAAGCCTCCTCACATTCATTTGTCCACTCGAACTGTTTACTCCCCCTGAGTGCTTTGAAGAAAGGTGAGCACCTCTCTCCAGCCCGAGAGAGGAAACGACTCAGCCCAACTAGCTTTCCTGTCAAGCGCTGAACCTCCTTAGCGCTGCGTGGTGACTCCAACTCCATGATGGCTCTCACCTTATCCGGATTAGGCTCGACCCCCGTCGGGGTTAGAAGGTGCCCGAGGAACTTCCCCCGGCTTGCCCCGAAGACGCATTTTTGGGGGTTCAACCTCATCTTGAACTTTCGCAGAGTCGCGAACGTCTCCTCCAGCTCGAGCAAGTGCAAACCTACGTCCCTGCTCTTAACCATGAGGTCATCGACGTAGACCTCCAAGTTCCTCCCCCTTTGATCTTTGAACACCCGGTCCATCATCCGTTGGTATGTAGCCCCCGCGTTCCTTAGCCCGAAAGACATCATTTTATAGCTGAAGCACCCTTCCCTCGTGATGAAGGAGACATCCTTGACGTCGGGGGGATGCATGCGGATCTGGTGATAACCTGAAAAAACATCCAAAAAACTCATGATAGAAAAACCGACGGCAGAATCAAACAGCGCGTCGATCCGAGGCAGGGGGTAACAATCCTTAGGGCACAATTTATTAAATAGAGAAAAGTCTACACACATTCTCCACCTCCCATCACCCTTTTTTACCATTACTACATTGGAGACCCAACCTGGGTACTGGATCTCCGAAATAAAGCCTGCGTCGAGAAGCTTCTTCACCTCCTCGCGGATGGGACCCTCCAGCTTTGTGGCGATGACCCTCATCTTCTGGCGGATGGGACGTGTCTTGCGGTCCAGGTTTAAGCGGTGACAAGCCACGTCAGCGTCAATGCCCGGCATGTCCGCCGCGCTCCAGGCAAAGATGTCAATGTTCTTTTAGATGCACTCCCGCATCCTCGCCTGGTCTTCTGGGCTCAAGCCTCCGCTGATCCTCACCTTTTCCACCTTCCCTGCCCTGCTGACCACCTCCATCTCCACAACCTCCTCCGCTGGCTCCAGCCGAGCCTGCTCCCCGCCGGGCCTTTCCTCCTCTCCTCCCTGCTCCTCCTCACCTTCTACCCTCTCAACCTCCATTGCCTCCGACTGGCCTCCCCCCGACAACTCCACTCCTCCACCTCTCTGGGCCTGCCCCTCCATCTCTCCTTCCATCCTCTGCTCCTCCACTGCTCCCCCCCTTGCCTCACTCAGGCTTGCTCCTTCCTTTCCCATAACCTCCTCCTCAGCCTCTCTCCCAACCTCGCCTAAGCTCACTACCTCCTTCCTCGCACCCCCCTCTTCGACCTTCTCTTCAACCTCATCCAGACTCGCCTCTCCTTCTCCCTCAGCTTCCTCTGCCCTTGCCATCTCTCTTTCCAGCTCCTCCGCTTCTTCCATCCAAGAGATAGTGTTGACGACAGTCACATAACACTGCCTCGCCACTTTCGGATCTCCCCTGATCCTGACCTGTACCCCTCCGCTATTGAACTTTAGGCACTGATGGAACGAGAAGGGACGCAACGAAAGGCGCTGATTAGAGGCCGCCCGAATATTGCGTTGTAGCTGCTCGGAGCGTCAACGATGACGAACCGGCAATTCCTCGACACCCCCCTCAACGTCACATACAACCCTACCCCTCCTTCTACTTCCTTCCGCTCCCCCGAGAACCCAAACAACGGTCCATCCGAGGCTAGCACCCTCTTGGCTTCCACCTTCATCTCATCAAAGGCTTTCTTGAAGATTACATTCACGGAACTCCATTGTCCACCAGTATTCGGGAGACCGTGAAATTCTCTATTGCCGTCTTGATCACCAAGACATCGTAGAATGGATCCTCGTAATCCGGCAAGTCTTTCACCGAGAAGGTGATATTCTCCTCCGACGGGGGGGGGGGGGGGGGGTCTGGGAGGTCGAGGCGACACTCCTTCGATACATGATCTTAAGACTCCCCTTGCGGGTAGCTTCGATCCCCACACCTCCGTGGATCACCCCGATCCCTCCTCGGGTCCCCACATCCACCCGGTCTTCGCATCTATCATCTCCTCCCCCTTCTGATAGAACCTCCTCAATCCTTACGGGGGGTTGCTACTGAGCTTGCCCCCTTGCTGCCCTCATCTCTAGAAATTCTGGGCAGGTGACCGTCGCGTGACCCACCTCTTGGTGAAAGTCACAAAAGGGCAACGCCACCCTACCTTCCCTCCTCCTCACTCCTCCTCGAACCCCTCTCCTTCCTCCTCTTCCTCTTACTATCTCCATTGCTTCCTGCTGCGGCCGGAGGGGGACCCTCTCCCCCTGCCTCCAAGCCGGCTGGTTGTTCCTCCTTTGTTCCCTGTAGTCGTCCCTGCCTGGGAATCCGCCACCTTGTCCTTGAGGATGACCCTCTTGGGGCCTCCATCCAACCTGTTGTTTGGCTCCCGCAGCCCCCAACCTTGCTGCCGCCCCTGGTCTCGGGGTTCCTCTCTCCTTCTCTCCTCCCTTCGCTCTTTCTGCCTCCCTGCTCCAGCTTCCTTTCCATCTTCTTCCGCCAACTTGGCTAGCCTCCTTGCAAACGCCGGATTGGCCGACTCAATCTCAATCTCTTTCGCCGCCCTCTCCATCAACTCCTCGATGGAGGGGGGGAACCCTCTTCAGCTCCATACTAAAGAAGCTGGGCCTCAACCCCAGAGTGAAGGCCAGCATCACCGTGTACCCTGGCATCTCCTGCACCTGTAGAATCTCCTCCTGGAACCTGTCCACATAGTGTCCCAGCGTCTCTTCTGACCTCTGCTTGATGGCGAACAGGCACTGCGCTGACTTCTTCCTCTTCTTGGACGTGGAGAATCTCAGCAGGAACCCGCGCCTCAGATCTTCGAAGCAGTAAATCGAGCTCGCGGGTAACTGATGGAACCAGTCTCTCGCCTTTTCCTTCAACGTGATGGCAAAGAGCCTGCACTTGAAGGCGTCCGACATCTGTCTTATAGAAACTGCATCTTCGAACCACTCCACGTGCTGTGTAGGGTCGTCCCTCCCGGTGTAATATGACATGTCCGGCTCCCTAAACCCTTCTGGGACCGGGGCTGAAATGATTAGCTCACTGAAGGGGCTCCCGCACACCACCTGCCGAGAAGGCTCCTTCCGCGACCTCGGTTCACTGGCTCTGTCCGCACTGGCTTGCCCCGGGAACAGCTCCCGCCTGGGGATATCCCTTTCCGCCGCCTCAGCCGGAATCTCCTTCCCGGGTCGCTGCCCGGGAACGTTCTCGCCTAACGACGGAGCAGCCGCCAACGGAACCTGCGGAGTCTCCCAGTCGCCTCTCGCCGAGAAGGCCAAGTGGATTGTCTGCAAAATCTCCCGCCTGAAGTCCTCTAGCATTCCCACCGTCACCCCACTCTCCCGGGAGGGAGAACCTCCCGAGCCAGCTCCTTCTCCTCCACCTCCAGCCATAAGACTTGACTTGAGATTTTCTAGCACCGGCTACTGTCCACGCTCACCGCACCAGAACCGTTGAAGCCAGAAATTGACCTAAACGAGAGTTCGAAAACAAGGGTGTAGCCAACACCTACTTCTCTCAAACCCTGACCCTCGACTGGTTGCAAAGAACTTAGAACTGACCCAAAGCCTCAGCGGGGAGGTCCCACCTCTTTCCCGGAAGATCTCTGAGAGCTTCCCCTCCAAAGCCAAAAGCTGGGCTCGAAGCTCCTCAGAAAGCACCAGAGAGTTTTTAGAGAAAAATGACAGCTTGCCTTCTGAAGAGCCCCTGCGGGTCTATTTATAGTTTTTGCTAACCTGAAATTACCAAAAGAACCCTTGGCTTGTCTGCCAATAGCCAAATCCCGCTGTTCTGAAAACAGACCCCGGGGGCATGTAGGTCATTTACCCGAGGGCAACTAGGTAATTTTACCCTAGGCCCTGACCCCCAACTGGCGAGAACCCTATGCCGAGAACCATCCCGCTTTTTACTCGGCGGGAGCAACAAATAAAGGAATGGAGGGTCCCTTGGACCGAGCCTGCTTCCCCCCTCCATGGGGCGCGAGAGCCTGCTTCCGCTCTCCATGCGGCGCGAGTCTTCTCGCCGCTTTTAGGCGGGAGTGGGTCTCGACTGGAGCTCTTCCGCTCTAAAACTCAAAGCTAGCCCGAAGCTAGTCCAATCCAGGCCCTTCAGGGGGACCCTGGTTCTACCCAACGAATATGGGGTTGTACATATCATGCATATATATATATATATACATAGCATAGATATTTTGTTGAATTTCCTAATTTCAAAATAGTTATTTTTTAGTGAGTTGCAATAGCAAATGTCATCCCAAATCTTAACATATGAGTTTCAAAAACTGAACATAAACAATATTAAAATCACATTCTTAAATAAAGGAACTTTCTTGGATCAGCTGCGAATTGAATTCAATATATATTTAAATTTGATCAAAAAAATTACTAAAACAAGATCAATTCAAATAAATCAGGATAATTTGGGCAATGAAAATCAACTCAAAGAGGATCATTTTTAATAGTGAAAATTTGTCCAGAGTCAAAAATTAGATTACTTGAACATAACATGTGATACATTAGTCTAAACAACATTAAAATCACAATAAAATATCTAAATGCTGAGGCTTATGCTCTCTACGATTTCATCCCAAACATCTTCCCCATCCAAACATCTTCCCCACCTGTTAAACAACCAAACATTAAAGAATGAGTATAATATAAAAAATTGTTAATGAAAACAGTGAGATAATTCTAACCTTGATGAAATGACAGTTGTTCTTGTCTATAATATGTCTTTGCACTCTTCTTCTTTACTCTTAGTGAACAAAATACAATTATTTATAATTAGATAATGACAATTTAAAGTTAATAATAGATGTTCTACGTATCGGTAATTTTAATTTGACAGTTGTTGTCTCTGTACTCTTTGAATATTGCGCAACTTTTCTTGTTATGCCCAGTCACTCTACAATTGGAGCATGCATACTTTATACTGGATTTTTTAAACCATATTTTTGATTACTCAACTCATCTGAGTCCTTCTTGCTTGCATCGAAGGTCTTCCAACCTTCTCGAGTTTAACATTCCATGGTACCACAATATTTTGATTAGCACATGACCACTCTCTTTGTCCTTTAATAGCATTCAATAAATGTTTATATGCTTTCAAGAAGGTGCTTTTCTTGTACCAAAAATCCTCAGTCTTCAACCCTTTCTCTTTTGTAGAAAATACATGCTATTGCATGGACTCATGGAATTCCACTTAGTTTCCATATTTTGCAAGTGCAACTTTTGTTGATAATTCAATAGTCCATTTATCCCCAGCCCATACTTTTACCTCAAATTTGTCATTACCAGACCCTCCATATAGATAGTGGTCAGGGGAACCTTCTGGTTGACGAGGGTGGACTGAAGGTCAAAGAACTGTTCGACATGGGCGGTCCAATCGAGGGGCCGGTGCCGTCGAACACATGGATCTCGATCCAACGTATATTGGTTGGGTGGATGTCCGTAGCGGTGTGGAGAAACCCCATGTAGTCCGGGCCGGGTGAAGGGGTTTGCGGTGGTGGCAGAGGTGTCTGGTGGGCGGTTTACCGTCATGACCTTGAGCTCTTGAAAGAGTAGAGTGAGATCCTCAAGATTTGCTTTGAGTTGATCCATGCCATGAGTATCCGCGGAGCAGAGGCGGAGGTGTCCTCGTCGGCGTGGAGGGCCATCAAACATGTCCGGGTAATGAAACGACAGGGCCAAAGGTAGACAACAGGTACAGGGCTGAATGGGCTGTGGCGGTGGGAGGGAAAGGCAAGGTTGGGGCCAGTAGACGACGATTAAGCGCATGAAGCGGCGTTGAGGACGTTGAAACAGCCGATGCGCGCAAATCTTGCGTTTTTAAGCAGGCGCTAGTTGTAGTTACAAATAATCCTATTAAAGTAATAGGGATTAGACCTAAGACGATTCCAACAATCTGGCAGTAGATCTGTGCACGAAAGCCGGACAGAGTGACCGCTTCACACCCGTACCCCGTAGAATGAGGTACCGTTCAGACCCCTTACTAGACTGTTGAGTAACGACAACAAGTGATTGAGTTCAGTAGTTTCTCATAGAAAATTATTGACTCGAGAGATATGGTAATATGGAGAAGACAAAATTGTTTGAAGCGCGCACAGAACCGATAGCGCCATTGGAGGGGTGCAGGACGGCCGCCGGATGACTGCAAATGCCACGGGATGACTGCAAATGCTGCAGGTGGGCCTTTGGAATGTCGAGGGAGGAGATGGAAGGTTGTTTGATGCAGAAGGAAATGCCGGCGGGCCGACTGTAGGAGATCAAAGATGCTGGAGGGTCTATGTAGGCGCCGATGATGGCACTGGAGGGCCTATGGAATGCAGTGTGAGGTGCAAGCAGAAGGAACCGCCGACAGGCCGATCAGAGGCAGACAAAGACATTGGAGGGCCGATGATGGCGCTGGAGGGGCGACGAGCTCGATGAGGTGCGTTGGAGATAACCCGGTTGGAAGGCGTTGAGACGGGATGTGCGGGAGAGGTCATGATCGGTCGAAGAAGGCGCAAGCGCTGGAGTGGTTTGAATCAGGCAGAATCGGGTGGTGAGTCTGGAATATGGATCCAGAGCCAATTAGGGTTTCAGCGGAAACCGTAAATGAGGGGTAGTTCGGACTAATTGATAGTTGCACGCTATTAAGAACTGAAATTAAATGATTGATGTTGTTAAAGTCACGCCTCAGGCATGCCTAAGGCTCAACAGGCTCAACAGACTCATAGGCTTGCGCCTTTGTGTGCCTTTGCATCATAAAAGGCGTGTCTAGGCACGATTTCTATTGCAATTTTTTTTCCAAAAGATAGAAAGAAATAATGTAAAAACTCAATAATTTTTGCATTATTTAGTGTGTGAAACATAATCGAGTGTTAAAGCTTAGATATGAGCAATGTTTTAAATATCGGATGTCAACGACATATCAGATTAAATTTTTAAATACCTGATGTCAGAAGTCAGAGACATGTTGGAGATATTTTAAAATATCGGATTTTCATGTCTTATAAATAAGATTTTTATTTTTAAGTATGCTAACTATAATTATATATTATAAACAAAATTATATAATGAAGAGATAAAGAATAAGTCATTTATATTACAAAATAAAACCAAATAGTATCTAAAATAAAATATTATTAAAAAATACAAAAAGATACATTTTAAAATATATTTAGGAGTATACAATAATTTTATTATGATAATAGTAAGCATATTGTAAATATAGAAAATTTAAATGTTAAAACTCCTTCATTGATTATATCTTTTCAAAATTATAAATTTATATTAAAAACATGCAAACAATCAACTAATAAATGTATTAAATAATTTCATATATTTTGTAATATGAAATTTGTTGAATGATTTCCAATACATTACAAAGAGTTTAGTCACCTCTTTATATAGAGGTGAACCCATCAATACAAAGATATAATCCCTACAAATAAATACGATATTATAACACTCCCCCTCAAGTTGTGCATGAGATGTTGATCATGCCTAACTTGACAACCATACTTCCGAAGATACTTCCACTTAAACCTTTCGTGAGAATGTCTGCAAGTTGTCTATCTGATGGAACGAACGGAGTACACACAAGAACCTTTTCAATATTTTCCTTGATGAAATGACGGTCCACTTCAATATGCTTTGTGTGATCATGCTGGACAGCATTGTGTGCGATGCTAATAGCAGCCATGTTGTCACAATACAACCGAATGGGCTCATCTCCAAGAAGCCCCAGGTCATTCAGTACCGATCGCAGCCAGAGGCCTTCACACATGTCATGGGCCATAGCACGAAATTCCGCTTCAGCACTAGATCTTGCCACAACATGTTTTTTACTCCGCCAGGTAACAAGGTTTCCACCAACCAGGGAACAATACCCCGAGGTAGACCGCCGATCATTTATAGACCCGACCCAATCCGTATCAGTGTACACCTCAATGTTTAGGGATGAATTGGAGGAAAACAAGACTCCACTCCCTGGTGAGGACTTGAGGTACCATATGATTCTATTGGCAACATCAGCACGACGAGCCTTCGCAGCGTGCATAAATTGGCTTATTACACTCACAGCATAAGCTATATCTGGACGGGTATGAGCCAAGTAGATCAATCTTCCTACAAGCCTCTGAAACTCAGGTATATCGTCAACCTCTTCACCATCGTCACGACTTATTCGGTGATTTGCTTCAATAGGGGTGTCCGCAGGCCTGCAGCCACTCATCCCAGTTTTCTCAAGGATATCCAGAGTATACTTTCTCTGAGAGATAAAGATCCCTCGTTTGGACCTTGCCACTTCAATGCCCAAGAAATATTTGAGAGCACCCAGGTCTTTTACCTCAAACTCAGTGGCCAATTTTTTCTTTAGAAGCGTGATTTCTTCAACATTATCGCCTGTGATAACAATATCGTCACCATATACAATAAGAGCAGTAAGTTTACCAGTCCTCCGCTTGATAAATAGAGTGTGATCAGAGTTTCCCTGGTAATATCCAAAGGACAACATGGCTTTATGAAATATCCCAAACCACACCCGTGGAGACTGTTTCAGTCCATATAGGGCCTTATTTAACTTGCAAGCGAGTCCCACCGAACTCCCAAGAGTAAGGCCTGGTGGTAGGGACATATACACTTCCTCTTCCAAATTCCCATGGAGAAAGACATTTTTGACATCAAGTTGCCAAAGATCCCGCCCTTTACAAGCAGCGCAGGATAAGAGAACTCTGATAGTGTTCATCTTTGCTACAGGTGCAAACGTTTCCCGATAGTCGATCCCAAGTGTTTGAGTGTAACCACATGCCACCAATCGTGCTTTACACCTTTCAACTATGCCCTGTGGATTTTGTTTAACAGAGAACACCCACTTGCATCCAACTGGTTTCTTCCCAGAAGGGAGAGGCACTAAGTCCCATGTGTTGTTCTTCTCAAGAGCAGCCATTTCCTCAAACATTGCCTCTCGCCACATAGGAATATCCAGGGCACTCTGCCACGATGTCGGAACAGGAATGGACGCAATGGAAGACACAAAGGCCTTGTGCGATGCAGAGAATGAATTATAAGAAACATAATTAGAAAGAGGGTGTTTAGTACAGAACCAGATACCTTTGCGGAGAGCAATTGGAAGCTCAGAAGGCCCTGAGTCCGGGTCCAGTAATTGGTCTGGTAGCAGGTCCTGGTTGTCGTTGAGCATCTTTCTCCTCCGAGTGTACACCTGTAAAGGAGGAATGATAGGAGAAGTAGTAGTGGGGATATCACTCACTTCCGACGGAAGAGGCTCTGTTACGAGTGGGCTGACCCCCTATTATACTGGGCCTATTTTCCAGCCCAGCGGGGGACCCACTCGCTGTACAGGGCCGCGGCCCATGCACCCCAACCCGTCTCGGCAACCAGTTTAATCACCGCGGGATGTTGAGGCGGGGATTCGATCCCCCGCCACCTTGATAAGGAGCCTTCAACATGACTCTCATCACCAACTGAGCCGCGGCTCAGTTGGTGAGCAGACTCTGCGGAAGCGAGTCTTATCTAGGAGGTTGGGGGATCGAGCCCCCGCCTCAACAACCCGCCACGTGGCGCCCAGCTGTGGATCCGTCAAGTGAGCAGCCTGGGTCCCGCATTGGAGAAGGGTTGAGGTGTATGGGCCGCGGCCCTAGTGCGACCGGCTGCCGACTGGCTATGGATCCTGGGTTAGATGACCCTGCAAGCAGCCCAGCGCCTGGCGGGGTCGTATCATAAAAAGTGGCTCAGTTGGTGATGAGAGCCATGTTGAAGTCCTCTTATCAAGGAGGTAGGGGGATCGAGCCCCCGCCTCAACATCCCGCGGTGATTAAACTGGTTGCCGAGACGGGTTGGGGTGCATGGGCCGCGGCCCTGTACAACGAGTGGGTCCCCCGCTGGGTTGGAAAATAGGCCCAGTATAATAGGGGGGCAGCCCACTCGTAACAGGCTCCCCCTGAAGTGAGGGATACAAAGGCGGAATAGGGAGAGGTAAAGACGGGGAGGACAAAGAGGAAGAGGTCACAGGGGAGGATGTACCTGAGGCAGGATAATAGGCCTCAGATTCACGAAACGTGACATCCATGGTGACAAACACCCTCTTCGTAGGAGGATGAAAACATTTGTACCCCTTCTGAGTAGGAGAGTAACCGATAAATACACACCAAAGGGCACAAGGGTCAAGTTTGGTGGGAGGAGGATGATGGATGTGGACAAAGCAAACACATCCAAACACCTTAGGGACAAGAAGAGAGAAAGAGATGCGAAGTGTCCCAAGGGGCGTGTCATTCCCAATAATATGAGTTGACATGCGATTGATAAGGAATGTTGCCGTAAGGGCAGCATCCCCCCAATAATACCTGAGAAGATGCATGTTAGACAGAAGGCAGCGAACAACTTCAAGAAGGTGCCGATTCTTCCGCTCTGCCACCCCATTTTGAGCAGGCGAATAAGCACAATAAGTCTGGTGTAAAATGCCATGATCAGCCAGATATGCCCCAAACTGGGAATCTAAGTATTCACGGTCATTGTCACTACGAAGTATCTGAATTTTAGCGTTAAACTGGGTGAAGATCATGAAATGAACTTTTTTGAAGGTGGAGAGACCGTGCATAAAAACAACTATACAAAATTAGCGTAAGACATGTGCTGTTAAAAAAAATTGTGAAACATATATTAGCGTAAGACATCCATGGCTTCTGCATTTCATGGAATGAAATTTTAGCGTAAAAAAAATGTGAAATAATTATACAAAATTAGTTGTGAGAATAAAACATTAAAAAATCAAAACAATAGGTTTAATCGATTTATATATATATATATATATATATATATATATATATATATATATATATATATATATATATATATATATGTGTGTGTGTGTGTGATTTAAACATATGCTGTTAGTCTGCTAATATAACTTAAAATAAAATAACGGACGATATATTTAAAAGTCATGTCGGCCAATATATCAGAAAAAATCAGATATATCGGTCTATATTTTACAAAGAGAAATAATCTAGTTTTTTAGAAAAACATATTGTTTTGCCCTAAAAATGACATGTCGGGAGACAAGTCAGATATGTCGGAGGACATTTAAAACAATGGATCTGATGCAAGCGACCACATTAATTCTCTTTTTAAGAGATATAAATGATAGTAATAAATGATTAATGAGTAAAATAGATGAAAAATCTGATCAAGAAGATGAACTGATGTTTAATGCTTATTTTTAAAAATGAATATGGTTGCATCTTGCCTTTGTCAGGCGCTCACATGCGCCTTGAGTCTTGCGCCTAGACTCTAAGACCCATTCGCGCCTTGGTGTGCCTTGCACCTTTAATAATTGAACACAAACGAGGGATGCAATTGTCGAGACAATCTCGACCCGAACTCTTAAGGACTGATTCCTCCAAGAGCCTCTCTTATCTTGAAGAGCTTAATACTCACAATATCTTCAAGATAGAAAATAAGAGACATTGTCACTCCCTTATATTTATGAGAATTCCCTTTAGGACTACATTCGAGAGGGAGATCCGACGCGTGCCCAGGAGGTCGTATCTGTATCAATATTCCAAAAGGATTTTTTGCAAAAAATATCTGAAACACGCCTTTTTGTCTATGAAAATTTTAGGGGATTGTTATCCGCAG
Source organism: Platanthera guangdongensis (assembly GCA_039583875.1). Lineage (NCBI taxonomy): Eukaryota > Viridiplantae > Streptophyta > Magnoliopsida > Asparagales > Orchidaceae > Platanthera > Platanthera guangdongensis. The sequence goes on along the minus strand of CM077162.1, from coordinate 8,006,260 downwards.
ATCGAAAATGGCTATTCGCAGATCCAAAGATTCACAGAAATTATTGTTATTCGCAGACCAACATTAAAAGTAAAAAAAATTTTCAAGAAGTGCAACAGCACCACAAGTACCAGCAAGAACATAACTCATTACCACCAAAATTGAAGCTTACATCAAAATATATATAATCTGCATCAAAAAATATGGAGCACCAGCACCACAAGTGCTCAAAAAATATCAAGTACATCAAAATATACATAACCTGCATTAAAAAATATGAAGCACCAGCACCACAAGTGCTCAAAAAATATCAAGTCTACATCAAAATATTATATAAGTAGCTCAAAACCACAAGTGCTCAACAACACTAGCACCTTGCCACTGACCTGTTGACAAAATATCTTCAAATTATTAACATTACTAATTAATAATTGCATTAAGAAACTAAACTCAATATTATAATGAGCATTAACATACCTATCTCAAAAGTACTAACAATCCAAATTAACTATCTCCTCTTGTGTATTCTCTTGCATTTGAGTGGTCTCCAATCTTGTAATAACTATATCTTCCCATGACTCAGCGATATGATCCCGAAATCTTCTCCATGGCGAGACAAGACGTGGCAATGGACACCCGTCGCGCAACAACAACTGTACAAAATGATTATCATCTATAAAACCCATAAATACTAGTCTTGGTGTAGCCGGTGAGCCAAAATTTAAGGGAAGAAATGTTAGACTTTGAAATATTGAAAGCTGAATTAATGCAATATTGTAGCAAGATGACACCACAAGGCCCATATCTGACATTGACATCCATTTCTCTAGTGGTGCTGATATTTGAGCACAATCAAAGGATGCTAATAAACACTCGAATCTTGATACACTTGTATAGGGATGCTATGTTCCTACATTGTAATACACTTGTATAGAAATTAAATCTGACTCAGGCCACCCAAATCCTTTTTCTGAAGTGCTACTCTTTGATTATAAATTGTTCTCATTGTGGTAGTATTTTTCGTACTTTTTTTAAGTGCAGCTAATATTTTTCTCGGTTTAACCCCTGATGAGTACATTACTTCAACCAATTTCTCCTCATTTTCACCCAACCTCCCAACATATGGATGTGCCTCAAAATGGACGACTCTATGGTTATGAGTACCGTTTAAAACTTCTACTCTCCATTCCTCAACATTAACCTCCTTTTGCCCTTTAATAGAGAAGGGACACCCACATTTCTTAGTGATGATTTTTCTCAAATTTTTCTTAACCCATCCCTTTTTATTCTAACTTTCACGAACAAATCCCGCTCTATCACAACCCAGAATAACACGGGGGCGTGGTCTACCATCCTATTTATTAGAACTCTGTATGGTGACAACAAAACTAAGTGTTCTGCCAACATTTTGTACCCACACAATTAACTCATCTCCTGACCCAAATACAACATTGGACTGAAAGGGTGTAGTCATATCTATGCAAAACAGAGTATAAATATTTGCTCCCTACTCACATAAAAATTTGGAGAAAACATTTAGATCATTACCATACGCGGGCACATTTTCTTCGTTGTCTCTGTAGTTGGGCCGATCATCCATTGATCTTCAAAAACTGTCAACATTTCACCTAGAACAAAGTGAAGAAGCTCAATGCTCACTGCAATCCAAAAGAAATGATGGGTTACTTCGAACAAAGTGAAGAAGTTGAATGGCGGGCGGGCGACGTCGGTGAGCGGGTGGGCGACGTCGGTGAGCGGGCGAGCGGGCGGGCGATGTCGGCGAGAGCGAGAGAGGGGAAAATGCGAAATGTGGGATCAGGCAGACAGCTAGGAAGGGGAAAAGGATTTAGGGTTTTGGTTTGTGAATAAGGGGTTTGAAATAACAAGAGAAATATTTAACGCCTTTAAAAAGTGCTATTTTTGGTTTGCAAATAGTCATTTTCGATCTGCGGTTAACAATCCCCAAATTTTATGTTAGTCTTCATGTCAGACGATATCCACAACATTGTACACACCAATCACCAATTTACTCAACAACGCACCAACCGTCACTGCGCCGACCTTCAACGCAACGATCTCAACTTCAAATCTGACTCCTGTGTTTTAGTCCCGTTCAACAATATTACCAACAACTAGCCGCACTCTTCCATTCACAAAACTCAGCTGCCCATGCCTTTTAAAATTGTTTTTCATATAGGTCCTCTTGCTCGACAATGCCACAATCATCACATTCCCGATTCAAACCTTGAGGATAAGATTAACGCCAACCTTGAGGATAAGATTAACGCCAACCTTGAGGACAAGATTAACTCCAATCTTGAGGATAAAGTTGTCCTTGAAGAGGTAGGGATGATGCAATCACTTCCCCACTAGGTCTTCCCTGCTCCTCGCTTCTCCCTGCTCCTTCACCAGCTGCTTAAAACCAAATGTCGAGAACACCCTTCACACTTGTCCGCCGAGTGCTCACCTACCAGTACTCTATTCGCCTCTTGAATATCATCTCGAATATCCTGCTCTTCATCCAGATAGAACAATAACATTTTTATCAATTAAAATTAATGAAATACACTTATGTAATGTTTTTGTCTTATACATAGAACACTTTTCTTGGCCCTAGAGTATGCAAGGTTTAATTTTCTACACCACAATCCCTTTCTTTAACCCTTTCTTCTGGAGCTTCTCTTTTGATAGAAATCGGCTATCGCATGCCATGTGCTTTGAGCTCACGAGATTCTTGCTTCATAGTGTATTGATAACTATTTGGGCATTACACAAAAATGTTTCCTCCATATGAAAACTAGGGTCTATATGATCCAAATTTTCTATTGGTGTCCTTTATTTGGATACTTCATGTTAGTGTTATGGGCCTTCTAATGCTGTCCGGAGAGGAGGTCGGAGGTGGAGAAGATGACGGGGATACTACGGAGCCGTGACAGCGGTTGGATAAGCGGGGTTGCTCGTTGGATGAGAGAGCCACCAAGATCTCGCAGGGAAGACGGAAATTAGAACTGTCATTTCTTACTTCATAATACATACCCAATGCTACAATATAATGGCTCTTAACATTCCCATACATGACATAAATACGATAATAAATGGCTTGGTGCTCGATATCCACACAACATACAATAATAATAAGATAAAGGGCTCGGTGCTCGAGACCCACACAACCCATAAGATCTCACCCTTCCTCCAAAAAGAGGTTGCCCTCAAGCTCTATCTGATGCGCTCATCGTCAGAATCCTCGACATGCATGTAGAAAATTGGGTGCAGCTGTGGTCGCGAGTGTACTGCTCATCGCAATTAAAACATAATCCCGGGGCGTGTTGTCTCATCCTGGGATAATCAGCGGATCGGTGGGGCGGGTGGACCCTCGGTACGGCCTTGTTGAACATGTTGGCAGCAGGTGGATAGGCCTCTTGTGCTAGCTGGAGGTGACGATCGCAGAGCCGAGGCAGACTCATAGCAGTTACTAAGTCGGGAGGAGCTTCAAACTCGACATCCAGTCGCAAGCGGTCACGGAGTCCGGTGGTGAAAATAACGACTTGCATATCCGGGGCAAGGGGAACATGTTGCAGGAGAAGCTGAAATTCTTCTAGGTACTCGTCCATGGACCCCGTTTGTCGTAGAGATGTGAGTTCACCGAGGGGGTTGCTGCGGATTGGAGGGCCAAAACGCAAGTTGCATAGCTGCTTGAAGTCGCCCCATAGCAGATGCGGCCGGTCGGTGAGAGGCGAGATGCCCACAAAATCGGGGAGTCGAGCAGATGAAAGGATGCGAGATGGACCTGGTCGGCTGCCGGAGTTTGTTGGTGGCCGAAGAATTGCTCGCACTTGGTGAGCCAACACAAGGGATCACATTTCCTATCATAGGTTTTGGGAAATCCAATCTGGTGTAGCGGGGCACAATAGCAGCGTCAGGGTGTGCGAGGACTGGCGATTGGGGCTTGTGGATAGTCAGAGGCGGCGGTGGCTGACTGCGAAATCACGGTGCCTGACTGCGAAATCGCTGTGCCTGACTGCGAAATCGCGGTGCCTGATTGCGAAATCGCGGTGGCTGACTGCTGCTTGCATGATTGTGTGTGGGGGCGGCCGTTTGATCATCGATGCGCTTGGAGAGCACAGTGATGACCTCCTGATGGCGGTCCGCAAGTGCAGTGTGCTCAGCCTGTTGCGCCATGAGGGTCTGCAACATGGACATAATCTGACTTAGTTGTTCAGACGATTCACCCATAGTGTGAGATGAGGAGCGAGAAGAAGAGCGGGTGACCGTGCGGTTGGATTGCGCCGAGTCGGAGGAGAGAAAGTGGCCACGGGAGCCGCGGTGGTGCCCAATGATTAAGACAAAGAGGGTGGTGGGGAAAAAGGGGAAAAAGAATGGAACGGGTTTGGTGGGGGGCTGCTGAACCGAACTTGGAAAAATTGAGGACTTGGAATATTTAATAGCATCAATTAAACATTTGAAATGAGTGGTGGCCTAAGAAAATAAAGTTGCAGCTAGGGGGGTATTTAAAATAGAAATAAAGTTGAAATATAGAAGAGGTGTGGGTGGCTGTGTGAGAATGTGAAAATAGATAGGTGTGGGCTCCACGTGAGATTTAATTAGGCGTGGGCGGTGTTTAATTAGGCAGGAGTTGGCTGTGGAGATGCAAAAATACAAAAAGAGAATGACTTGTGGATCGATGGGTGGGAAAAAAGAGAAGTAATAGTAAAATAAAGCGTGCAACAGTGCGGGGGCTCAAAGAATTCCCGCGGCTAGGTCTTCTGCGACTGAATGAAGATGGGCTACGCAGAGCTGTCGTCGTCTGCGGCTTGAACGAAGGAAGAAGCGGCGGGCGACGCGGCGATCGACGTCGAGAGGCGGAGACAGACGCGGACAGGCCGTCGATCCAGGTCGCGTAAGAAGCATCGGGAGATGTTGGCGTCAGGAGATATTGGCGTCAGGAGATGTTGGCGGAAACGAGTGCGGGCCGTTGGGAGATGATGCACAGAGGCAGACGGCGCACGCAGAGAGGAGGGGCGACGAGAGATGTTGGCGTCGGGTCGGATCCTCTACGGCCAGTAGAGGGGTTTCGTGGGGGTGAAGGATGAGTGGAATGGCGTGCGTCCGTGGAAGAGGACCAAAAGCTCTGATACCAAGTTGTTATGGGCCTTCTAATGATGCCCGAAGGGGAGGTCGGAGGTGGAGAAGATGACGGGGATACTATGGAGCCGTGACCACGGCTGCCTAAGTGGGATTGCTCGTTGGAGGAGAGAGCCACAAAGATCTCACAGGGAAGACAAGAATTAGAACTTTGTCAGTTCTTAGTTCATAACACATACCCAATGCCTTTATATATAGGCTACAACATAATGTCTCTTAACATTCCCCTACATGACATAAATACAATAATAGATGACTCGGTACTCGAGATCCACACAACATACAATAATAATAAGATAAAGAGCTCGGTGCTCGAGACGCACACAACCCATAATAGTTAGCCCTGTGATTAGATTTATTAAATTTCAATCATGTTCCTCCTTTGGTCTTAACTATCATTTGGAATTGGTAGTATAGAATTTCCATGTGTGTAGATGCTTCATATGCTTTGTGAAAGCTAGGGCTGCGAGCGGTTCGGTTTGGGTCGGTTTGGATCCAATCCGAAACCGAACCGACATGCCTCGTTTTTTGGTTTGTCTAAACCGACCCGAATCGAACCCGGACGGTTCAGTTCATAGTCGATTCGGTTTTTAGTCGGTTTTTTGCGGTTCAGTGTCGTTTTTTTGCAACGTCACTATAGAGAAATAGTTTACAAGCTTGTTCGGTGTAGTTTCTACTATAAGATCATGTGATATTATGTGATATATACACATGAATATATAAAAATGTTTGTGTGATGATCAAAATTTTTGATGATCAAAATTAATGTCTATTAAAATTTGTGAAGATAAAATGTTACCAGAAGACTGCTCACTTGAAGAAATTTGTGAAGATATATACACAAGTTCGGTGTCCACCATTGAAGACCGCTCACTTGAAGAATTTGTGATGATCAAAATTAACGTCTATTAAACAATATTATCTCCACATTTACGGGCAAAATTGCTTATTGACATAATTTAAGAACAAGAAATCAAATAATGATTAAGATATTTGAATGAGGTCACATTGGAAGATAATGTTACCAGAAAATTTGGTCTACAGCAGGCCCCCAATAGAGTTTGATTTTTGAGGCTCTTTCATTCAATCATCAAGTAGCTAATTCACTATAGATAAGCAAGCCGTAGCCCGTAAGTGAGATTATTTCATTTATTTAGGAGGGCTCTCGTGACTTTGATTGAGTCATAAAATTTGAGTGGTCTTGAACTTGACTTGAACTCAAGTTCATATTAGGTCCTTTACATCCTTTATAATTATTACAAAATAGAACTTAATATATACATAATTTATAATTATTATAATGTCAATTATTAACGTCGGTTCGGTTTGGTCGGTTTTTACAACCTGAAAACCGACCCGAACCGATACGACTTCGATTTTCAAAAGCTCAAGACCGAACCGACACCAAGCCGGACGGCTCGGTTTCAAAATCGGTGTGGTTCGGTTGGTTCGGTCGGTTTTGTCGGTTTTCGGTTTTTACTCCTCACCCCTAGTGAAAGCTGTGAACCTCAAACATATACTCCGGTTCAGAACAAATTGGCTGTACATGTTTTTTTAAGATATTAGGCGTGGCTACCTCACCAAGAGTACCAGATAAGTGCATGACAATTAGGAGTTCTCAATCATGTAGACAGAGTTTCTAACACTTCAATCTTTATTAAGTATTCACGATATGTATCTGATATTTTTGATCTAAACCCCTCATCTAAATGAAATATTTCTGATTAGATGAACTCCAGATTTGTGCTTGAAATTGACCTTGGACATTTCTCCTACCTATTAATGCTTTACTGTCCTTGGTTAACTTAGGCTCCGTTTAGCAGGACTTATTTGCTCCGGTGAATTTGGACAAAAACGTCACCTTCATAAAATATATGTTTTGTATGACAGTGGTTTGGACCGCCACCAAGAAAAAAAAACTAATTTTGAACATAAAAGTGAATGAAGTTCCTTAGGTGAGGTCGGACGTTCATGAATGATGGTTCATAAGCACCGCGTTCACGACCGCCACCGCCACGCCAAACGGAGCCTTATGTTTTGTTTGGGGGACTTATTTTCACCGGTCAAGCGGTTACGACCGCATGAACCAGACCATAATTAAGGTCCGGTTCATGCGGTTGTAACCGCTTGACCGGTGAAAATAAGTCCTCCCAAACGGAGCCTTAGTAAATTGGACCTTTTGCTTTGATGTAAGAATTACGGGTTTGTCTCAATTTACCGTGATACCTGTAAATTTCTTTTCACTACTGTTATTTGAAAACTACTAATCTACTACTAGGGCTAAGTTCTTTTATCACTCCAAACTGTTCTCCTTATTCCTTTAATCTGGTTAGAAGTTTTGATGGAGAGCCATCAAATTGTGCACTTGGAGAGGTTCACCGCAATGCGGGACCCACATTCATTTATTCACGCAGGAAGGCTTGATCGGATCGCCGATCCGACTCCGCAGTTGCGTCTGACACGTTGTCGTGAGTCAAAAACATATATTAGTTTATATTTTTGGGTTTATTATTTATGTATTTTAGTGCCCGACTCCACCGACCAATCATAGCCGTTGATGGGGAAGCCCTACCTTTGTTTTTCTTATAAATAGCAGTGTTAGGGGGCAGAATGGGGCATTGCAGAATTTTGGAGACTCTTCTTCCCGGATTCCAAAGATCACTCCTCGGTGCCGACACCGTGAAACCCTAGGTGACGACTCCTAGGCGCTCAAACTCCTCCCCAAGGTAATACCCATCCATAGTCTCCATCTTCCCCCTTTGAAACCCTCATCCATAGCCCATAAAACCCCCAAATTCCAACCCACTACTGCTGGCCAGGAAAAACCCGGTTACTGCTTGCGGTACTGTTCACGCCGACCCCTCCTCTTCCCCTCCCTACAGCCGGCCCTCTTCCCAAGCCATCGAATTGGTCTCCATCCCCCTTCCCTCCCGTGGATCCACTCTCATTTAGCCCTAATTCCTTGGATCAATTCAGATCTAGGAATTTCAGCCCCGATCCGTTATTTCCACCTTCCGTTTATCACCCCTCCACCCGGATCCGATCCCAAAATATCGGATCGAGCCTCCCCCGCCCGGATCGCCCTCCTAGTAGCCGGATCTTTCCATTTCCGGCCCAATCTCCCCACTCTCCGCCGAGGACAGCCACCGCCACCATCTCCACGCCGCCGGATCCATCCTCGATCGTCGATCTACATATCCGGTTCCATAATGTTCAGTGCTTCGGTTCGGCCCGCTACTTTTGCGAGTTCCTTGTAGTGTTGGTTTATGTGATTTGACATTTATCATTGATAAATTAATATATATTGCTTTGATTCTTGCCAGTGGAGATTTGTTTCGATACACTACTAATTTGCAGGAGGAATTATTCGCCGTGAGCTTGGCCTTGGCCCTCCGAGTGGAGTAACGCCATATAAAATTGCTAAATTGAATAATTGTTTTCACTCTTGATTATTTACGTGGTGTTAAAAAATTATCATTGCTCAATTTATTTGTCGTCACTTCCGACGGTCACATTGTATGTGGTTTAGGACTAGCGTGTCACATTTGCATTTCTCCCTTAAGAGCCTAGGTTTTGTGCACCCCGTAGCCCACCATACATCAAGTTTTATAGCAGCTAAAGAAGAAATGACATTCAAAATTTGACTTTCTGCTCTGTTGTCCTGTCCATGCTTATTCATTTTCCGCTTTTATTCTTATAAAGTAAATGCTTGCAGGACTTCTCAATTCTAAAGCTTGTTTTAGGAACTCTAAAACCAATGATCTGGTGTGAATACCCAATGTTCTCTGGAATAGGGCGTTTCTGATTGTAAGTCTGCAACAACTTGCTTTATGTAGGTTATTTACTCCTGCTGACAGCGATGATGTCTCCACAGCTGTCCAATTTGTCAACGAGATGAGGCCATGGACAACCTTGATGGGTATTGGCTGGGGATATGGTGCAAACATGCTAACAAAATATCTTGCTGAGAGTGGAGTTACAACTCCTGTGACTGCTGCTGTTTGCATAGACACTCCTTTTGATTTGGAGGAATCTGCGAAGTCATCATCTCAGCACATTACCTTGAACAAGAATCTTACTAATGGACTGAGAGAGATTCTACGAGCAAATAAGGTGCATGTCCCCTATGATGAGACGCTATGAAATTAACTTTGGAGTGCTAAAAGATAGCATGTACTTGCAGGAAATCTTCCAAGGCAAAACTAAAGGTTTTGATGTTTCAAAAGCATTGTCTGCTACATCAGTTCATGATTTTGATGGAGCAGTTTCAATGATTTCTTATGGCTTTGACTCCCTAGAGAACTTCTATAGAGAATCCTGTACGAGACAATTAATTGACAAGTTGAAGATCCCGATTCTATTCATACAGGTAATTTTTTGCTATAGTGAAGATAGTAAAGGTCACATAGTAACTTTCATCATATATTCATCTACTGCACGACCAATTAGCCGATGCACGTATGAAATGATTTAGCGTTTTCCTTTGGATATCACATTTATGGAGCATTTTGATACTCTGTATATTCATCTTCTATATGGAATTAGAAGTCGGTCATTATTGATGGATTATTCCTTAATATTCTAAAGTAGAATGTTATGGGCCGCTCATTCGGGCCAGGTCTTGAACCCTTTACCCCTGTCGAGCCACACCCCAGGGCCATGACCCATACACCCCAGTCGGCTCTCCGCATCAGATACAATCAATGCGGTAGGTTGTTTAGGCCGGGGCTTGATCCCTAGACCTCCTTGAAGAGAGTCCTCATCTTGACTCCCTTCACCAACTGAGCCGCAGCTCCATTATTGATGGGTTTTTCATTAATATTCTAAAGTAGAACATGTGTCTTAACGTGCCAGGTGGGTACTAATACCTCTTCTACCAGTCTTTACTTTATTCCCAGATTAAGCTGCCATTGTTTAGGTTAGCAGAGCATCAATATAACACTCGCATGAGACGGCATTTAACAAGAAGGAGAGAGAACTTGCCGAAGGTCTAGAGCAGCATGAGGACTTCTCACATCAAGCATCCAGCAGGAGTCAAAGAGTTCTTACTCAAAGTCTGGGCCTTGGTTGCAAGAAGGTCTACAAGCAGCCACTTTTGAGTTCTGATAGAGGTCCCCGTAGACCTTGCCGCTCAAGGAGGATGCCCAATTACAACTTTCATTTCACCTAGGCAGATCTTAAATACTTGTAAGCACAAGCTGTAAGCGCAATGTCTAGTGTAGAGTCATACAATTTGATGTAGTGAAAATGTAACCTCAGAGGTACAAGGGTGACGTAGAACAGTCCTATTAGAAAAATATTGGATGATTACTAAATGAAGACACAATTCCGACGACTTTAAACTTGCAATAGTTATGATATATGAATGCAAACGCAAAAAAAAACTACAATATAATAAAACTTCACGAAATAGACAACACATGTTGGAGTATTAATGTGAGAGTGCACGAATTATAAACAAACAAACAAATGAATATTAACACTAGCCACAAACGGCATGGTAACAAAGTTTACAAAAAAATTTATGGCGCAAGCATGAAAATCTTCACCGATTCAACAAAGAATAATTAGCAACCAACTTAGAACTCACACAACTATAGTGTAAGAGACTTGCTAGGCTTTTCTGGGGATGGGATTGACGTGGGCACTGAATTTTGGGCTCCCAATGGTGCAACAGGCTACTGGACAACACAACCGTGGTTGGAATATATTTTCAGGTGCTGGAAGTTACTGGCTGGAGCTAGCGGGAGAAGTGGAGGTTTTGGGGGAAGAAGACAGTGGAAGGTAAGGGTAGATGGGGGCGCGGGAGATCACAGAATAGAGGGTGGCTGCACTGGATAGGAAGACCTGAAGGCTGTGACAACTCCAAACAGTGGCGGGAAGAGCTCCAACAGAGAAATGAAGAAGAAAGTTGCAATTCTTGAGATTTTGGGAGCAAGGGAATGACACAGGGCAGTGGGCAATCCTTCCATGGGGCGGACAAGAATTTCTGGAGGCAAGGGATGGCAGAGATGTGGGAGAACAATCAGCTGTAATGAAATTCCTGTAGCAGGAATCAATGTTTCTTATCCCAGGACAAAATTTGGCAGCAATGAATGGGGCCGGCCATGTTCTGTAAGGTTGAGGGAGTAGGAGATATGGAAGCTTGCTGAATGGGAGAAATGGGGCTCGGTTTGGACTCCAGAAGATGGTTCCACGTGAGAATGTTTAAGACTTAGTGGGGGAAGTGGGGAAATGGGAGGGGAGGAAATTTAGGAAAGTGGCCTAATTTTTAATGGGGCGGATAGCATGGGGTGGTGTGGTTAGTGGGGAGGTGGTATGGTAGTTATGCTGGTGGTGGGAGAGTGATAGTTGGCCGGAGGTGGCCAGAGGGGATCTTCGGAGCTGGTTGTGGCCGGAGGTGATTTATGGCAATCGCCAGAAATCTAAAATTGAAAGGATTTAAAGTGATGGTCGGGGAAGTTTTAAGGAGGTGAGGGTGGTGGGAAAGTTTTTAGGAGGTGGTGGTGGCTTGAGGGAGGTCGCTGGAGGTGATTTCCGACGATCATCAAAAAATTGAAATTGAATGCAAATAAGTGGTGGTGGTGGAGTTTGGGAGAGGGCGGGGTTGTCGGCCCTTAGGTGGTGGAGGGGGAGTGTGGCCGGCCCTTAGGTGGTGGAGGGGGAGTGTGGCCGGCCCTTTGGTGGAGGGAGGGGGTTGTGGAAAATTGCCGGCTAGATGGAGGAAAAGGGAAGGGGATGGCCTGCTAGATGGAGAAGGAAGTGGAGGAATAACTTCCAAACTCCGCACTTGGATTCTGGCTTTGACACTAGGTGATCGAAAGAAAGATTTTCTTCTTCACTCAAACTTTCAATGTCTCTAAATGAACCCTCCCTACCCATATACTATGGGGTCATAATGGACGGTCTTGATCTCCTATCACGATGGCACTCATACTTCAAATAAAAAATCAGAAAAATACACAAAAATAAATAAAATTCACGGATCGTCGATCCGCAAAAAACAGCCAACTCCGATCGTCGTGCATGCCTATATATACTTGTATCTATTTGGGAATGTCTGGAAGCTATACATTTTTCTAGCATTTAAATAGTCATCAACAAGAAGAAGGGAATCCTTCAGACAACCTTTAGAGGTCTCAAGGCCTTCTGTCCTTCAACTACTTGCAGGAGTTGGTGTTTGGAGGGAAAGTTCTTCACACTCCTACATATGCGGAGGGACCAATTTTAGTAAAAAAAACTACTCTCTGCTCTCATCCTCTCTACTGTTTCTCTCTAGCGTGTTGCTCTTGTTATTTAGTAATCTTTAGGTTGGAATTGGAATTTTATACATGACAAATTTCGTTCAAACATTTATGGGAGGCCTATGATTGAAGTTATCCTACAGTTAGTTGAGCGTCCAAACCTCTGATATTTGGGGATAATTTGGAATTTTTAAAGAAAACTTAATGAAACCTTGGTTTAATGTGAGTGACCTTGTTGTAATTTTTCTAAGCCATCTCGTTATTAAGCATAGTTACAATGGCTTACGTGCACAATATTACCTGTAGAAAAGTACACAGAGTAATGGAAGTAAAAGTTGTAAATCTTGCATATCCTTTTTGTGTATGTCAATACAAGTATGAGTGTATATATACATATATATATACCAGCAGTCGTGCACGGGGGACCCCGTGCGGGCAACATTCGTCGTGGGTGCAACATTGGTCGAGGGTGCAACATTTGTCGAGGGGCGACATTTGGCTGAGGCGGCAACATTTGTCGAGGGGCGATATTTGTCGTGGGGGCGACCTTTGTGGTGGGACGACATTTGTTGTGGGAGCGTCATTAGTCGTGGTGGCGACATTTGCACGGGAGGCGACATTCGTCGTGGGGGCGATCATCATCGTGGAGCGGATAATTATTGATCCGGATCGATGCGGATAAATAATGAAGGTACACCAAGAGGAGGGGTGTGCAAGTGATATGGGGCACGTAAATGTCTACAAACATTTTCTTAACAGGATATAGGTTGCTGAATGGCCACTTGGTGGGAGTCTAAATTTTAAAATCAAAGTTATTTTATTTTTTGAAGGCTTAAGTAATTTCAAACATCAATAATTATTAATCCATCACGAAGGTACACCAAGAGGAGGGGTGTGCAGGTGATATGAGGCTCTTAAATGTCAACAAACATTTTCTTAACAAAATATATGTTGCTAAATGACCACTTGGTTCGAGTCTAAAACTTAAAATCGAAGTTATTTTAATTTATGAAGGCTTAAGTAATTCCAAACATCAATAATTATTGATCCATCACGAAGGTGCGGCATTTAATGAAGGTGCGGGCAACATTTGGAGACAGTGTGACTTAAAAGCATCGAACTGTAATTATTAACAAAAATGTTTTACATCAGAAACATGGATTATAATCATAATCAAGTAAAATCTTGAATTTGTATAATAAGAAAAACATGTATAATTTTGACGTAACACCAAAATTAAGCAAGCATGGAAGAAAAGAAGAAAGTGATAGACTTGTACATTTAATGACTATGCATTCTTTTTGTAGTAACGTTGAAAGATAAAATGCTCAGTGGAATGGTTTCAATTGATAATTGGAAGAAAAAATAGTTTAGAAATTGAAAAAGAATGGAAAGGATTCTTTCGATAGAACTCACCATTTATTTATGAAATGCATATTGTGAATGATGGAAACTGTCTCCTAACTGTATGGACATGATCTATGAGGGATTCATTGATTACAATATCACAAAATTCTTTAGCCTCGTAAAGAAGTAATATGTATGGAACATTGGATGTCATATTTGAAAGCTGCATAAGATCATCGGAGTTAGAGCGCTTGGCAAAAGCAGTTGTAATATGTAAAATGTAATAAAATGCAGCAATAAGACAATGAGACTGGAGCAGGAGCAAGTTCTCTTGAGCTAATTGTATTTCTAATATCAAATTATGATTGCAATAAGACAATTAAAAGTTGAACATAACTTGATGGTGTCATATATGACTCTACCAAAATCACATGTATCTCTTGAGCATTATGTCAAATAGCTTATGGGCATGTGGATAAAACACGTGGTTGCATAAAAATGAGGAAACATTTAGGACTTATAGGTTTGTATAAAGAATTAATAGCTTTTTTTTGTTCCTTTTTTTAGAGAAGAACCACATATAAGAAAAACACAAAGCTTCAGGCAAATAACCTGAAAAAATAATATGCAGGAAAAGAATGATAAAAATAACAAATAAAAACACAAAGATATGCTTTTGGCAATAAGCATGAATGCAGGGAAAGAATGATGTAAACTTGAAATCATATTTCCCTTCATTAATTAAGATAAGATGGATAATATAAAAGCATAACCTTTGACAGAGGAGATGAGCAGCATGAAGACGAAGCAGAGGATTTCTAGACGTTTTGCAGCAGATCGATTGTTAGGGTACTGTATACTAATAGAGGAGCAAAGAAGTTATGATTAATAGAGAGAGAGGGAGAAGTTGAGAAATGAAGATCTATAACTTGTGATACATGCTTGGTTTGCCAGAGAGATTGAAAAGATTGGATACCTACTTGCAGATGAAGATGAAGAGAAAACAGAGAGATTGAAAAGATTGGATACCTGCTTGCAGATGGAGAAAATAGAGCGGTTGAGCGGCTGCAGTTTTCGGAGAAGAGGAGATGCGACCCTTGGAGAGAGTTGACGGCAAGCGTAGTAGCTTACATAGGTGCGAAGAAGCTCAATGACAGAGGAGCAAATGAAGGCAAATGTGGCTTCCGGTTGCAGTCGAGGAAGAGGAGACGTGCGGGAGGAGATGTGCAGGCGCTGAACGAATAAAGGGGCGCAAGGGCAGGGGTCGCTGGGCGGAGGATTGCGCAGAAGAAGAAGTCGTGTATCGCGACTTGCGACGGGCTGCGACGGGCTGCGACGGGCTGCGACGGGCTGCGACGGGCTGCGACGGGCTGCGACGGGCTGCGACGGGCTGCGACGGGCTGCGACGGGCTGCGACGGGCTGCGACGGGCTGCGACGGGCTGCGACGGGCTGCGACGGGCTGCGACGGGCTGCGACGGGCTGCGACGGGCTGCGACGGGCTGCGACGGGCTGCGACGGGCTGCGACGGGCTGCGACGGGCTGCGACGGGCTGCGACGGGCTGCGACGGGCTGCGACGGGCTTGTGGAAGCGAAAAGAGGAGGAGATCGATTGACAGAGGCGGTGCCCTAACTGCGCGGAAGAAGGAAGATCGACAGCGCCGGCTTCTAAGCGAAAAGAGGAGGAGATCGATTGACGGAGGCGGTGCCCTAACTGCGCGGAAGAAGGAAGATCGATTGACGGAGGCGTGCATCGGGATTTTGAGGACAGTGAACAGCGCCGGCTTCTTTTAATTAACGCTTGATTCGGGCGAAAGACCAAAGTACCCTCATGTTAATCCTAAAAAGCTGTTTTTTATGAGGACAAAATGAGATTAAAATGTTACACCACAGCCAGATTAGGGGTTTCCTTATAGTATAAAGATATATATATACATACATATATACATATATATATATATATACATACATATATACATAAATATATGTATGTATATATGTATGTATATATATATCTATGTATGTATATATGTATGTATATATATATGTATATGTATATATATATGTATATGTATATATATATGTATATATATATATATGTATATATATATATATATATATATATGGAGAGAAGAGAGAGAAGAGAGTCCCTTTTTCAAGATGTGGGACTATTACATAAAGAGGAAGAAGGCCTATGATGGGCCATTATACGGGCTTTTATATTTTCTTTTTCTAACACTCCCCTGTAAGCTGGAGCGTACAAGTCGTAGGCACCCAGATTGGACAAGAAATGATAAAATAGAGCACTCGGTATGGCCTTAGTGAGAAGATCAACAACTTGGTCAATAGCCGCAATATGTTTCAATTCCAACTTCTTCATTTGAACTTTTTCCCAAATGAAGTGACAGTAAACTTCAATGTGTTTCGTTCTTTCATGGAAGACGAGATTCTTAGCTATGTGTATAACAACTTGACTGTCACAGAATAAGGTAGCTGGTGAGGAAAGTTTTACTCCCATATCACCTAGGAGACTCTCAAGCCATGTGAGCTCAGACACAACAGATGCCATCGAACGGTACTCAGCTTCGGCTGAAGATTGAGCAACCACAGACTGTTCCTTACTGCACTGGGTAGCAAGGTGACCTCTGAAGTAAGTACAAAATCCGCTGGTGGAACGCCGATCATTCAGGGAACCAACATAATCAACATCTGAATACCCATCCAATGTTAGAGTAGACGAGGAAGAAGTTTTGTATACCAGTGATGCGCAGATGGCAAGTGCACAGGTCGCTCAAGTTAATATAAAATGAGAATAACTCCCCAAGTATCGATTTCTTGAGGAGCGCAAAGTGTGTGTGTGATTCAATTGTTTAGATTATAACGGGTTGATGAAAACAAGGGCTTGGTTTTGAAGAGTGATTTAAATGAGAGCAACTAAATTAAAAGCGCGGGTCGCCTTCACCGCCTCGCTAGGGTGGATGCCCAGTTTGGTCAACATGCAAAATGGAATGAAATCGGTGAGGGTCGAAAGCACCTCTTCTCAACACGCACAACTAGCAATTGCTAGAGCGACACACACACGATGGCGGGGGCAATGACATAGAATGGAGGCACTCCTTACACGCATAAACCACATGACATCCACATAGACACGACTGATTTCAATAGAAACAAGTTGGGGTTCATACAAATCATCAAACACAAATCCTAAAATTCAAAGGAACTACACTACTAATGAAGAGGAGGGAGAAATACAACCAGAGCACGAAGTCTCATCTAAGTTCGCGGCCGGAGTCGAGGGTTGTCAAGCCTCGTCCGCTCTCGGACTTCGACTGCTGTCCGGGGTCGAAAAGAGCTGTCACCTTCTTCAACTACCCGTCTTCTCCGTCAATAACCTCTGATAGCAACCTCACCGGTGAACTCTTCGAGAGCTGTGATGAAATCCCTTGAAACAGGGCTTGAAGACTTGTGAATGATGGAGGAGGTTGAGAGGAAGTTCTAGCAAGAGATTGGCGAGATAAAATTGGCCGGAATTCCTTGAGACAATGGCCGGAGGTGGAGCGGCGACTTGCGGCAGAATGGTGCGGCTAGGGCCAAAAAATGGCGTAAGATCCTTGAAATCACGAAATCTGCACTCAAATAGGAATCGGTGAGAAAAATGGCCACGCACGGTCGACCGCACAATCATGCGTTCAAACCGTGCAATATTTATAAGATTAGACTGAGCCGGGCCAGCGCACCCCCCGTGCGATTTCCCTTCACGCACGGTTGTGTCTACCGTGCATGAGCAGAAACGTACGGGTAGCATGTCTATTTTTGTGCTCTGCCACACCGTTTTGCTGAGGAGTATATGTACATGAAGTTTGATGAATAATACCAAACTCAGAACAGAGGTTATCGAACTCATGACTAGTGTATTCTCGAGCAATATGCCTTGTACTACTAATTTCAATTGACTTGGAGAGATTACTTTTGGGGACTTCGAAACTGAGTATATTTATCGACTATTTACCTTTCATGTCGAACTATTATAAATTTGTATATTTACCTATATTCTGTGTGTTTTGGTTGTCATGCATCATGGGGATCTTCAACATTTTACTTCCATGTGATATAAAGTTAAGCATTACACCCAAACACTGATATTTTTTTGCCAAATTTTGGCCTTTCCAGAGTGATGATGGAACTGTACCACTTTTCTCTGTTCCTCGCAGCTCCATCACAGAGAATCCGTTTACAAGCTTACTTCTTTGTTCTTGTTCACATTCAAATATTAAGAGGGGTGATAGATCTGCTCTTATTTGGAGTCAACAGCTTGCAATTGAGGTACTTTTTTTAATTTTAGAACCATCTCCATTAATGTATTTTTTGCACACATGGACTGGCCACAATATGAACCTGACTATCTGTTTCAGCCTTAATCTCTATCTTCTTTGAGATAATCTCTTATTTTACTTGCGAGCTATGATTAAATCTGTCTTTTTTAAATATTATACTTTATGTTCACTGCTAAGAATGAGTACCTCAGTGACAGTGATACACGGTAGCTATATTAAGAATGAAGAACACAGACAATAGCTTGCATTGCATGAAAACAAAAAGATACAACTCGGGAGATGAGCTCCCACCAAGCACCCGCAGTTTGGATCCTTCAAAACACTCCTCTCTACCTACGAGAGCCCAAAAGTCAAACACTCCAAAGATACTATCTCACCACTTAAGGGGCTCCTTATATATGGAGGCCACCCTATAGGACATGGACACTATAAGGTGAATTACGTAAGTGAAAATTATGTAATTAATTGCAAAATATAAGATAATCCATAATGGTTGGAACAACTCCGGAGGAGTTCTCGTGTAGTGAGGAAGATAGTCCGAGCGTGCGTGGGCAAGGCGTATACGCATCAACACTCCCGGATTGAAAATTGACCTTTTTCCTCAAGGTCAAACAAGGCGACACGGACGTGCAAGTTGCCACAATGACCAGAACGCCCCAATTGGGCTATACAGTCTCAGGCGTAGTCAAAACGGGTTGAAAAGCAATGAAGCAAATTTGTTGGGGCCATTGGCGAAGTTATGCGCGCGAAGAATGGCCGTAATAGAAAATAGAGGAGTGGATGTTAATTGGTGCCCTCACGAAGCCGAAAAAGATGTATGTGATGGAGAAAAGTCAATATTGGACATTAAAAATGAGGTATGCGGTGGGGAGGTGAAGTGGGCCCCCTGAGAGTAGTAATTAAGTGATTAAGGAAATGAGAAGGAGACCGGGACTCAAAGACCGGTTGATTCCATGACTAGGGACCTGGACCGGATGGGCGTGGCAAGACGCGAGTAGGCTGTGAAATCGAGAAAGAAGGTGATGTAGGGGTAGGCTACGGGTGCACAAAACCTACGACACTAGGTGATAGTGCAAGGGCGACACGCTAATCCGAATCTAAATGCAATGTAATCGTCGATAACTCGACAAATAAATTTGAGCAATGAGAATTCTAACTCCAGGCAAATATTTGAAATTGAAAACAGTTAATTAATTTTGGCAATTTATAATAGCTTCCTCCGCTCGGAGGGCCAAAACAAAGCGTGCGACGAATGTCCCATCCTGCAAATTATTAGCGTTCAGAAATAATTTTTTCGAGCAAGAATCACATCACATACATTTATTCACCAATGAAAATGTCAAATCAAATAATCCAATACCATAAAATAAACTCACAAAGTAGCGGGCTGAACCGAGGCACTAAAGAATTTGGCTTCGGATGTGTAGATCGGCGATCGAAGGTGGAACCGATGACGTGACAATGAAGGTGGTGGCTGTGCTCGGCGGTAAATGCTGAGATCGAGTGAGAAAAAGGTAGATCCGGCCACATACGAGTAGATCCGGACCGGGGAGGGGTGGATCCTCTATTTAGGGTTGGATCCGTGCAAAAATGGAAAGTACGAGTGGTGGAAATAACGGATCGGGACTAAAATTCTCAGATCTTAATGGATCTAGAGAATTAGGGTGATTTGGAGGTGGTTCCACGAAGAGGAGGGAATTAGGTGGCCGGTCGGTGGTAGGGAGGGGGGGGGGCTGCCGGCTATGGAGGGGGCGTGGGAGGGAGGCGGCGGCTGAGGATGGGCCGCCGGGTTGGGGAAGGAGGCTGGGGGTCGGTGGAGAAGGGGGCAGCAGGGGGTCGGCGACAAATAAATTTGAGCAATGAGAATTCTAACTCCAGGCAAATATTTGAAATTGAAAACAGTTAATTAATTTTGGCAATTTATAATAGCTTCCTCCGCTCGGAGGGCCAAAACAAAGCGTGCGACGAATGTCTCATCCTGCAAATTATTAGCGTTCAGAAACAATTTTTTCGAGCAAGAATCACATCACATACATTTATTCACCAATGAAAATGTCAAATCAAATAATCCAATATCATAAAATAAACTCACAAAGTAGCGGGCTGAACCGAGACACTAAAGAATTTGGCTTTGGATGTGTAGATCGGCGATCGAAGGTGGAACCGATGACGTGACAATGAAGGTGGTGGCTGTGCTCGGCGGTAAATGATGAGATCGAGTGAGAAAAAGGTAGATCCGGCCACATACGAGTAGATCCGGACAGGGGAGGGGTGGATCCTCTATTTAGGGTTGGATCCGTGCAAAAATGGAAAGTACGAGTGGTGGAAATAGCGGATCGGGACTAAAATTCTCAGATCTTAATGGATCTAGAGAATTAGGGTGATTTGGAGGTGGTTCCACGAAGAGGAGGGAATTAGGTGGCCGGTCGGTGGTAGGGAGGGGGGCTGCCGGCTATGGAGGGGGCGTGGGAGGGAGGCGGCGGCTGAGGATGGGCCGCCGGGTTGGGGAAGGAGGCTGGGGGTCGGTGGAGAAGGGGGCAACAAGGTTGCAGCCGGTTTGGCCGGTGGTTGCAGGAAAACTGCACTGCAGATCACCGGGTTTGGGGGAGGGATAGGGGGTTGCCGACGGTTGGATGATGGGGTGTGAGGGGTGGAAAATGAGGGCTAGGGTTAGGGGTTACCTTGGGGGGAAGAACGAGCACGTAAGAGTCGTCACGTAGGGTTCCAAGGCGTCGACACCGATGGGTGATCGCTGGAATCCGGGAATGAAGTTCTCCAAATTCTGCAATGACTTGGTTCAGCCTCTTAGACCAATATTTATAATAAAACAAGACACTAGGGCAATCCTATCGATGACTATGATTGGTCGGTGGGAGAGACCACTAAAATACATGAAAATAACACAATAAAAACAAACTAATATATGATCTCGACCCGTGACGCGGATCCGAACACATTTGCGGAGTCCGATCGTCGATTCGGGCACGCCATACATGGTAAGTCGTCAAATCAGCTCCGAACGGGCCCAAAGCTCGTGCTCGTCTCTGCTCCACATCAGAAGGTACGCGATGTGTGAGCAAAGGGGGAGAGAGAAAAGTGGAGCAGTGTGATGGACTACATGTTGGCTTGGAAGCATACATTGAGGCGGCATCGCAAGGCTTGAGGTACTGGCAGGAAAAGAGAAAGAGGGGAAATGGGGAGGGATCAACACATTGCACCAGACGGATAGACGTCAAGTAGAAGGAATCAAAAAGCACGAGCTCGACAGAGAAGGGCGGTGGGCGTGTGCTTAGGTGAAGTGGTTGACGACGCAGGAGAAGGGTGGCAGGGACGTCACCGAGGTCAGGTGAAACTGTGGAGAGCATTGGATCGATGAACAACTGATGTGAGCTAAGGGTGGACGGTGGTTGGGTAAGGGAGGGAGTGTTAATCACGCTCGGGAATTGGGCCTGTCGGGCAGGGTTGGGGTGGGCATCGACGACCAAGCCGAATGTCTGGTTGTCGAAAGTGGGATCCCGCAGACTAGGAGGCTGGATCGATACTCCAGTGGGCAGGGTGTGGCTTTGAGCGTGTGGGGCGTCCACATAATACCATGGAGCGAACCATCGGAGTTGGGAGTAGATCGTGCTATGTGCGGAGGAAGCAGGAGCCGACGACGTAACTTGTGCGCGACGGCGAGGATTTCATCCATGGCCTCCTCGAGCCGATCGCGACGGGCTTGCAATTAGGCCGCAATGAGAGGGCCATGGCCGGTAGTTGTTGGACGGAATGGAAGAGATTTACGTAGGGTTCTGGTGGAAACCTTAAGGGAGCCGCATGTCGGATCAATTGATATACAGTAGTAGCTGTATCACGAATTAAGAACACAGACAATAGTTTGCATTGCATGAAAATAAGAAGATACAACTCGGGAGATGAGCTCCTGCCATGCATCCAGAGGCTAGATCCTCCGAAGCATTCCTCTCTCCCTATGAGAGCCCAAAAGTCAAGCACTCCATAGGTAAGCCTCATCACCTAAGGAGCTCCTTATATAGATGGACACAATATAGGAAAAGAACACTATAGGATGAATTACATAGATGTCAATTACGTAATTAATTGCGAAATATAAGATAATCCATAAAGGTCAACGCAAGTCCGGAAGAGCTCTCGCATAATGAGGACGATTGTCTCGTCTGAGAGCACTTGTGCAAGGCGTATACGCATCAGTGAAATGCCAATTCAATTTACATTTAGTTCCTTGGTAGATTGAATTTCTTGTATTCTTCAGGCCCTCTTCTTTTTTTTCGTTCTTTCTTCCCCTCTATCTATTTTCCTTTCTTTTATTCATCCGCCATAAAGTTGACCTTGAAATCTTATTTTGAAACCACCTTTTGATTATTCTCAGCACAGCTGATATCACATTGTTGTACTATTGATAGAGAATTTGATT
This sequence comes from Platanthera guangdongensis, assembly GCA_039583875.1. Lineage (NCBI taxonomy): Eukaryota > Viridiplantae > Streptophyta > Magnoliopsida > Asparagales > Orchidaceae > Platanthera > Platanthera guangdongensis. The sequence goes on along the minus strand of CM077162.1, from coordinate 7,983,781 downwards.
AATTGTTCAAATATAGGATTTAACATATTTGTCTGTCTTATAAACAAGGGCCTTCCACAATTATAAAAGCTTTCAGCTTGATGTTTTTTCAGATTTATCAAAATTATTTGTAGAAAATAATTTTAGTTATTTAAAATGATTCACTAACAAGTATTGCATGTTGAGTGCTATTTTCCACCAATTGACTATTTCTCTTTGATGTTAAATATCACTGCTTCATTTCCATAAAATACTTTGCGCTAGTTTCTTTCCTAGTAATTTTGCAAAGTGAACAAATTATGAAATTAGGCTTAGAATTCCCCTCCTAATATCTGGTTTTTCATAAATTGCGGTGAAATATGTTCTTGACTGCGGAGCTAACCTCATATATTATTCACCATTTCTATTTTCTAAGTCATCAATTTATTTTTGTTGGAAGAGCCCAAAGCTTGTATATATTATTTCAGTATGTAAATACAAGGAGAGAATACAAATATATAGGAGAGAAGAGAGAAGAATAAATCCTATACATGATGTGAGACTAAAGAAGGAGAGGAAAAATGGGCCATCAAATGGGCCTTTTACATGGGCTTTTCTAATACTCCCCCGCAAGCTGGAGCGTACAAGTCGTATGCGCCAAGCTTGGATAGGCACTGATAGAAGAGGGTACTAGGTAGAGCTTTGGTGAGGATGTCAGCAACCTGTTCAGTACGCGGAACATGCTTGAGCTCGATCTTCTTCATGTGGACTTTCTCTCGGATGAAATGACAATCTACCTCAATATGCTTCGTTCTTTCATGGAAGACCGGGTTTTTAGCAATATGTATGGCAGCTTGACTGTCACAAAGGAGGAGAGCTGGTGAAGGTAGTTTAACTCCAAGGTCGGTAAGGAGACTCTCAATCCATGTGAGTTCAGAGACCACAGCAGCCATTGCCCGATATTCTGCTTCTGCTGAGGATCGAGCAACCACCGCTTGTTTCTTGCTTCGCCAAGTAATCAGATGTCCTCCAAAATAAGTGCAAAACCCGCTAGTAGATCGTCGATCGTCGAGGGAGCCAGCGTAGTCGGCATCAGAGTATGCCACTAGTGTAGGAATGGAAGATGAGGTTTTGTATACAAGTCCTTGGCCAGGAGCTGTCTTAAGATATCTGAGAATGCGTTCCACAGCCTGGAGATGAGAGCTTCGAGGAGAGTGCATATAGCGACTCACAAGTTCCACAGCGAAAGATATATCAGGTCTTGTAACTGTTAGGTAGATAAGCTTCCCAACTAGACGACGGTAGTATTCTGGATTTGGTAGAAGCGAATCAGAATCTGAGCCCTGAGCACATATTTTGTGATTTGCATCCATGAGAGTGTTAATAGGTTTGCAACCAGAGTAGCCTGCATCATGAAGAAGATCCAGGCAATATTTGCGCTGAGAGAGAACCAACCCATCTGACCGTCTGGCCACTTCCAGACCGAGGAAGTACCGAAGAGGACCCAGATCTTTAGTTTGGAAGACGGAGCTCAGATGTAGCTTAACGGCCTGTATGCCGTCCAAGTCACTGCCAGTAATAATGATGTCGTCGACATATACCAACAGGAGAACCGTACCAGTGGCTTGGTGACGAGTAAACAATGAGAAGTCAGCCGAGCTGAGAGTGAAGCCAATGTCCCGGAGAGCTTTGCTGAACTTGTCGAACCATGCCCGAGGGGATTGTTTGAGACCATATAGAGATTTGAGAAGATGACAAACCCGTGACTCCCCCGTGGTCTCAAACCCGGGAGGTTGTTGCATGTAAACCGTTTCCTGAAGGTCGCCGTTCAGGAAAGCGTTCTTGACGTCGAGTTGAAATAAGGGCCACTGGCGATGGACAGCCACAGAGAGGAGAATGCGGACCGTGTTGAGCTTAGCGACCGGAGAGAAGGTCTCGTCATAGTCCAGCCCTGGTTGCTGGGTGAAGCCACGAGCAACCAACCGAGCTTTGAGGCGATCAATGGTCCCATCAGGAGCATGTTTAATGACGAAAACCCATTTGCACCCAACGGGTTTCTGGCCGGGAGGAAGGGGCACCAGGGTCCAAGTCTGGTTGGCCCAAAGAGCAGCCATCTCTTCTTCCATGGCCGCACGCCACCCAGGATGTTGAAGAGCGTCCTGGACAGAAGTAGGAATAGAGACCGAGGAGAGCGAAGTAGCCAAGGCCTGAAGAGGTGGAGAGAGGCGATGGAGAGAAACATAATCCGCCATTGGATGAGCGGTAGAGGCCGACACCGGAGCAGCAGAACACGGAGAAGCCGAGGTCGAAGCCGACTGCAGAGGAGCAACAGGAGGAAGAGGGCGACGAGCATAGACCCGAATAACTGGGGGTCGAGGAGGGTCAACGGTGGGAGGAGGCGGAGGGATGGTGGGAGGTGAGTGGACGTGGATCACCGGCCGGGGAAGGGGGGGTGTTGTAGGAGGTGGTGGTAGAAGTGGTGGCAAAGGAGGAGGGAAGAAGGGTTGATCCTCCCGGAAAGTAACATCAGCCGAAACAGAGACCTTCCGGGTGACCGGAGAGTAGCAAACATAGCCCTTTTGGGTACGGGAGTAGCCGACAAAAATATGTTTGGCCGCACGGGGATCCAGTTTGTCAAGAGTGGGGCCCAGGTTATGGACAAAGCAGGTACATCCAAAAACCCGGGGGGTGAGGGGGAAGGCGTGAGTGGAGGGAAAAAGAAGGCTGAAGGGGGTAGCGTTCTGGAGAACGGGAGAGGGGAGACGGTTGATAAGAAAACATGCTGTGGACACCGCAAAGTTCCAGAAGACTTTGGGAACGTGCATGTGAAGCATGAGAGAGCGAGCCACATCGAGCAAGTGGCGGTTCTTGCGTTCGGCGACCCCGTTTTGTTGAGGGGTGTAGGGACAAGAGGTCTGGTGAACAATACCGAAGTTTGCGCAGAGAGTGGCAAACTCGTGGCTAGTATATTCCCGTGCATTATCAGAGCGGAAAGTTTTAATGGTGGTAGAGAATTGCGTACGAGTCTCTAACACAAACGCCTGAAAGACACGAGGAAGCTCAGAGCGATCATGCAGGAGATACAACCAAGTAGTACGAGAGTAATCATCAATAAATGTTAGAAAATAACGATAACCAGAAATGCTAGTAACTTTATAGGGTCCCCAAATATCAGAATGTATTAAATCAAATGGAGCAGAGCTCCTAGTACAATGAGCTGGATAAGAAGAGCGAGGCTGTTTGCCAATAATACAAGAATCACATTTAAAAACAGGAAGAGAAAGGTCGGAAAGCGCCTTCTGCAGGATAGGTAGAGGGGCATGCCCAAGCCGACAATGCCAATCAGACGAGGAAACGGAGGAAAGGGATGTGGGAGAGACATCGAGGAGGTAAAGCCCGTTCTGCAGCCGACCCCTACCAATGGTAATCCGCGTCTGCCGATCCTGTATCAAAAAACCAGAAGAGGTGAAGGTGATAAAGCAATTCATATCAGTAGTAAGACGACCAACAAAGAGTAAATTAAAAGGCGAGGCTGGCACATAAAGAACGGAGCGAAGAGAGAGAGAGGGAGGAAGGAGGAGATCCGCGCAGCCGGAGACCGGGACAAGCGCACCATTGGCCACAGTAATAGACGGGGGGTGAGCAGCAGCAGAGAACTGGGGCGGCCGCATGGAAGTGATGTGGTGGGTGGCTCCCGAGTCCAGGATCCAGCGAGAGCTGGAAGAGAGACATGCAGTACCTGCAGCGGAGGTGGAGACAATACCTGCATGGGAGGTGGAGGCATGGGAAGCAGAAGGAGGGTTGAGGAGCCCCTGGAGTTGTTGCAGCTGAAGGCGAAGAGCCTCAAGATCCGTACCAGTCGGAGGAGAGCTATCGGTAACAGCAGCAGTAGGCGGGCGAGGGGGGTAGCCATGTTTCTTGTGACAAACGGCTTCAGTATGGCCATCCCGGCCGCAGTAGGTGCACTTGGGCCGTCCGCGGCCACCACGGCCCTGCCCACGGGAGCCCGTACGGCCACCCCGAGGAAAAGAGGGTTGTGGGAGTAGAGGAGGAAGGGCCTGCTGAAGAAGGGCCGGCGAGGGTGGTGCATGAGCCTCCGGTGGAGGTGGTACACGAAGTAACATCGAGCAGACATCAGAGAAGGAAGGGGTAGTGGGTGAAGCCAGAACCTGGGCCCGAATACTGTGCAGGTGTGGCGGGACGCGAGCCATAATCATAGCAATACAAACAACCTCCTTCTGGGCGCGTTGGGCAGCGAGATCAGTAGTCGCGGGCTGGTGCTGAATCCAGGCTTCCGTGAGAGTTTTAGCACGGGCCACGAAGGAGGTCATGTCCAGAGCTTTGCCAACATCCAAGGCTTGAAGATCAGTGAGGATGTCAAAAAGGTGTTGAAGGCTGTCCTTCCCGGAGTACAACAAATGAAGTTCATCCCACATGGCTTTAGCAGTCTCATGATACATGATCATCTGGTACGGCTCACCCTCGACCGAGTTCAGGATCCAGGTCTGGACACGACCGTCATTGCGGAGCCAATCATCAGTAGAAGGAGTTGGTGGGCCCTGGGTAAGGTGACGGGCAAGACCCTTGGCCTGTAAGACCCGGTGGACAGAGTGGACCCAGGGAATGAAGTTGGCCTTGCCAGAGAGAGAAATAGTAGTAATCCGAAGCTCATCGCGGAGTTCGAGAGGAGCCATGTGGTCGGCAGGGGGTTGAGCGGTAGTGGAGTCGCTGGAGGACATGGAGACTGAAGAGCAGCAGGGCTCGGAGAGAACAACCCGCGCGGCAAGCAGTGGGAGAAAGGAGAGCCCGCAGCGGTCTGGAGGTCGCGGCGGTCTGGAGGTCGCGGCGAGTTGAGTGAGGCCGCGGCGAACAGGAGCAGTCCGCGAGAGGAGGGCGCGGCGAGTTGGAAGAGGCCGCAGCTTAGTGGAGCAGATCGCAGCTGGTGAGAGCAGAGCTGGAGCAGTTCGCGACAGAGGCCGCGGCGAACTGGGGGCAGGTCGCGACAGCGGACAGGAACAGTCCGCAAGAGGTCGCGGCGAACTGGGGGCAGGTCGCGGCAGAGGTCGCGGCGAACTGTGGGCAGGTCGCTGGAAGAGGAGCACAGTGGATACAAGAAGAGCCCGCAGCGGACAGGAGCAGTCCGCAAGAGAAGGCGGAGAGAGTCCGCGAGCGGACAGGAGCAGTCCGCAAGAGACTGCGGAGAGAGAGAGTCCGCGAGCACTGAGGCTCGAGCGGACAGAAATAGAGCGAGCTAGAGGGAGCAGTCCGCGAGCAAAGAGGCTCGAGCGGACACAAACAGAGTGCAGCGGACAGGACTGATCGTCCGGAGCGGATAGAGAGAGGTGGGCCCCACGAGTCAGAGCAGAAGATGGCTATAAGAAGCCTGAGGAGGGTGGAACCACGGAGGGAGAGAAGAGGAGCGGAATCAGAAGGGCAGTCCGCACGAGACCGGAGCGGATGCAGGAAGGCAGTCCGCACGAGATCGGAGCGGACAGGAATGCAGTCCGCAGGGTAGCCGAGCGGACAGAAGCAGAGGGGCAGTCCGCAGGAGACCGGGCGGACAGAAAAGAGGCAGTCCGCAGCTAGACGCAACCTGGCTCTGATACCATGTTGGAAGAGCCCAAAGCTTGTATATATTATTTCAGTATGTAAATACAAGGAGAGAATACAAATATATAGGAGAGAAGAGAGAAGAATAAATCCTATACATGATGTGGGACTAAAGAAGGAGAGGAAAAATGGGCCATCAAATGGGCCTTTTACATGGGCTTTTCTAATAATTTTCTTAATCTTTACATTTCCAAACAGTTCATGTGGAACAGCTAGCCCTTCTTTGACTATGTGCTGTTGGATTTTTGGAAATTTCACGTGCTCAACTTATTTTATACTTCACATGCTTCTGGATACCTTCTACTTTGATTCGATTGTCCATCTCTGCAGTGGCTTTCAGCTGTGGAGCATGCCCTTCTGAAAGGTCGACATCCTCTTCTTAATGATGTTGATATTGCCATAAAACCTTATAAAGGCCTAGCAGTGAATAATGATGGAGCAGAGGAGTCTGTTTCAGCCAGCAGTAGAAATCACAGAAGAGACGATCCTTCTCAGTTATTGTCAAGGAATTACCATGAAAATGTGGACTCTGTCCTGAAGCTCACTGATTCCGATACTGTAAATGGGCTCGGTGTTTACCCGGACAATACTGAATCTAATGAAGATGACGGTGCATTTTATGACAATGCTATAGACCATAATAAATATGGAAGCAAATTTTTTGAGATGCAGAGACAAGATGAACATGATGGAAAAAATGAGAAGCTTGGCACAGATAAGGACATTCAAACTGAAAATGTCGGAGCTGAAGATGTGGCAAATGCTATCAGTGGCGGAGGAGGTCAAGTCACACAAACTGCAACTGTAATAATGAATATGCTTGATGTTTCCATGCCTGGTACTCTAGACGATGAACATAAGAAAAAGGTATTGTTTAACTGAATGTTCAGTTCTTCAGCTGGAGTCTTTAGCTACTACTGTCCATCCTTTGCCATCACGGTCATGATTTTTTTACATTTAATTATTGACTCAGTCTATTGTTATATTCTTACGTTTATGCAAGCAGATGGTGTAATTTGAATTGGAAAAAGGTTAATAAGTAGTTTCCTTTTAAGATGGAGTAGAAGTGCAAATTGAATCCTGCAGAATATTTGTATAATTTTTCTAAAGGATATGCCACCTGTATTTGGATTTTATGTTCTATTGTTAAGTTTTAGGGTATAATTAGCTTAGCCAGTGATGCGGAGCAGAGACGAGCACTTGCAGTGGAGGATGAGTTTTGGGCCCTTTCGGGGCTGATTTGGCTTGTCTGGATCGATAATCCGACTCCGTGGATGCGTCCGGATTTGCGTTGCGAATCAATTTCATATATAGCTTTGTATTTTTCGGATTTTATTTCATGTAGTTTTGGCCCCAAGACCAACGGTCAATCGTAGCCGTTGATTCCGGGTGCCCTAATTTCAGATTATTATATATATGATGTTTAGGGCTGCCGTCCTCTTCATTGCTGAATGTTTGGAGAAGAAATCCCTTCATTCCAGTGTTATCCTCCGCGGTGCCGACTCTGTGGAACCTCTTGGTTACGACTCCTTGGATAAGTTTTGTATTTTTTACCTCCACCACCATCCTCCCCTATTGTTGTCCAACCACCGTCCCTGTTCAGATCTCCATACAACCAACCCCTTTCCTCAAAGTAGGTCGATGAAGATTAGCATTAGCTGATCACTCCCCAATCAACACTCCCTCCAGCCCCCTTCCATAAACAGCTTCCCCTGTTAATCACGCATCTAGCCAACCCTCCCAATTAGAACTCCCTCCAGTCCCCTCCCATAAACCACTGCCCTTTTCTTTGTTGCCCGCCGCCTCTCCATCAGGCCGCCGCCTACTCTACCACCAAAAGCCTGCTGGTAGCCCTCCCCCACACTATTTTCAGCCACCACCGCCCCTCAACCACTGTAACATCCGTAAGTTTTGATGCAAAATTTATTTTAAATTGTAGGGTCGAGTCGCGACAGATTTTGATCGAGACAGCGCGTCGTCAAGGTATAATGTTAATATTCTTATAATTCGTGTCCGTTAATTTTAGAAGTGTGTTAGTCGTAATGATAGTGTAACACATTTTAATTTTAGCATCGAAGCGCGACAAAAATGGTTTATGTTCATAGGAGTTAATGTGAAATAACACTCAATGGGGGTGTCAATAGTAGTTTTAACCCCCCTCTCCTCATGCGGTTATCAAAACCGCAAGCCATGATTTTTTTTCCCGTAAAGCTCATTCCACGGGAGAAAAGTGAAACCGCAGCCGAGCCGACGCCTCCCGTTCCGTCTCCCGCAAGTGCCGAGCCCGACGTCTCCCGCTGCCCTAGCCGACGGCCGATCCCCCTCCGGAACTCGTCTCCGACTTCTCCTCCTTCCTCTACGGGCGCCAGTGGGTCTTCCTCTTCCTTGCTTAGCCGTGGAAGAACCGATTTCAACCCTAATCGGTGGAAGTGAACGTTTTGGTTCCGATGAGTTCGTTTTCTCTCTTTTCTCCATTTCTTCATGGAAATCCTTCGATTTGAAAGTTAATCTAAACTAGGATTTCTTCCTCTTGCCCTAATTAGGTTTTGGAGTACGGAATCCACCGCGAAATTGGAGTTGGGCGCATTGAGATCATCAATCCCTCCCACGTAAAGGTAATATGCTATGTTAGTCGTTAATTTTGGATTACCCTAACATTTTGAAATTTTTCCAACGTTAACCCTAAGGGGAAAATGCGATATTTAGGTGTTGCTTGGTTTGCAGGATTTTTGGTGGCCTCGAGTCAAGGCTTCGATAGTCCGCAGTAGTCAGATTTTCCTTCGCAAGAGAAAATGTCGTCGCGCAGAGTGTACGAGCGGCGCACCACCACAGTAAGGAAGCCTAATTCCTGTTAGTTAGACATAGCAAGTAATGTATTTTGTATACGCATGTGTAGGCTTTGTACAAATATAATGACCATGCATAGAAAGGTGTGGTGGTAGGAAAACGGTCGCGGAAAATGTGTAGGATGACACCCTTCTTCAAGACCAAAGTAGTCAGATCCTAAACAGTAACATTAGGTACGAAACCTTTACCCGCGTACATAGGCTTGAAATTTGTCCATCTATGAGCGTGAATGTCCCTTCTAGTCGACCACGAGAAAGTCAAGGGTCGCTCAATAGTACACCAAAAGAAATGTCCCATGCAGAGTAGCATCAGACTAAAAAGATCGGTAAGCACACATAAGTTTTTTCGTGCTAGGTATAGTCGCACTACCTTTCTCATAAAACATATGATACCCTATGAGCAATACAGTTTGGGAGTTGACTTCTCTTTGAGACAGTTAGCAGATTCGAGACCGTGTCCGCGCGACACTAGAACAATTGAGTTCGTCAGATGGTCTCGGGTCGTCAGTTTCAGATACGCGTTAGAAGCTATTCTGCCTAGAGCCTTCCAAGTAGATGTGCAGGCTAGAAATCGCCTAGAACTCAAGTATAGACCTGACGTGAGACAGTACATTAGTTAGTGAACGCCGGGACTTGGGAAAATATAATGAGAGCTCATGAACGTAAAACAAGTCTGTTGAGCAGAGAACATAGTAAACGCATGCATATCATAAAGATTTTAATGAACAAAACCAGTTTTCAAAGTTATGCATTCATCATTTAAGAAAAAGTTTTAGTGTCACTAGGAGGAGTTATTTTTCCTTACTCCGACCCCCCCGTGGGCAATGTTTTTACAGGTGACACAGGTGAGAAACTACGCCTAGGATGAGCGTTTTGTGGAGTCAGTTTGTAGTAGCTTCCACTTTCAGTTTCCTCTGTTTCAGCATATATTTGTAATTGTGGACAATGTACTTTGTTAATGTTTTATATGTCATGTATCAGACTTATGATATTATTTCAGAATTTCAGTCATTTCACTTCTATTCATGTTTTGTGGCTCTTGAATCCTGCTATCAGGTACGTGGTTACCCTTAGTTTACTTTCTTAGCTTCCGTTGTAAGTTTTAAAATTTCTAGTAGCTTCTACTTTATACCTGCTGTGTACTAGTTTTGATATTGTTTCCTAGTTCTTTTTATATCGCTGACCCGGCCGGATGACTGATTATTGTAAAACTGGGAAGAGGTGTTACAAATTGGTATCAGAGCCAGGTTTAGGATCCATGAACCCAAGAAAGATTCACATAGCCATATGAATGTATAAGGTAAACTCTTGTTATAAGAGTATTTAAGTTGCATTTAAGCCCTAGTTTTCGCAAGAGTACGAAATAAATTGCTAAGCCAGATTTCTCAGATGCATGATAGATAATTATATTTCTTTCATATATTCTATCAGGCACCACGAGTCAGCGAACCGGGTGAATCTTCACGTCAGGACCTTGTTCCTAACGCGACTGTGGGAGATGCTGCCGTGCCACAGGTACCACCAGTTCCAGCAGCTCCAGAGGGCACTGACATAGTGTCTCAGATTGCCAAGGCGGTTACTGTTGCCTTGATGGAGTTTCAGAGAGGACTGACTGCAGGGTTTCCAGCTCCAGTATAAGTACCAGCCCCTGCACCAGCTCCTGCCCCAGTACCCGTGGAGATGACCCTGGAACGCTATTTGAGGAACTTTAGAGAGCTTCAACCCTCGAACTACAGTGGGGATGAGACCCCGAGGGACACCGATGATTGGATAGCAAACACTAGAGACCTGTTGGATGTTTTGGAGTGCCCAGAGAACAAGAAGGTTCCTCTGACGGTTTTCCTCCTTCGAGGTGAGGCAAATGTTTGGTGGGACAAGTACCGAGCAGATGACCCCGCGGGTAAATGATTATGAAATTTCCTCTTACTTTTTTTTGTGAAGTGATACGTTCTTTGTAAATAGTATGACCATGCTTTTGGCCAGGTCGTACATCAGACATGTTTACGTGGAACGAATTTTCTAGAGCCCTTGAAAGTTGGTTCGTGCCTCCTTCCGCACGACGAGTTCTCAAGGAGAAATACCTTAGGCTTTTCCAGGGGGACAGGACTGTTGCTGAGTACGAGCAAGAGCTTACCCATCTGGCTCGATATGCGGGCGTGATGCAGGGTGTTATGCAGCCGCATCCGCTACAATTTCAAGGGCAATCGTACACTCGGCGACCAAAAGAACGGAGGCCAAACAACGGGGCTGAACCATCCGGTTCAGCCCCCAACCTATGAAGGCGCCAAGGGGGGACTGAACCGACCCGGTTCAGTCCCCAAGTGGGGGGGCCGGCCGGCCCCCTTGAGCCCCAGGTATTAATAAACTCGGGGCTCCCTTTCGATGACATGGACTATTATTTTCAAGGTATTTCCTCTCCCTCTCTCCCTAACCCTAATTCCTCTCCTTTCCCTCTCTAAATCTCCCCTAGATCTCTTTTCTACTTGCAAAGTCTTATCATTTGGTATCAGAGCAACATCCTGCGACGATGGTGACTCGCTCAGAAGCCGAAACCGCGCGACTTGCATCCCTCGAGGAGAACTATGTAGGGTTGTCGGACACGATGACGGCGCTCGAAGAACAAGTGAAATCCTCCCAAAAAATCCTTGAGGATCGCTTGGATGCGCGCATGGAGGAGATCAAAACCCTACTTGCACAAAATCTGAAAGGAAAAAATCCCGCGGTGGAAGGATCAGAAACGGAGGCATCCTACCATCCTCTTGCGCAGAATGGCACTGGAATCGGAAGCGGAGTGCAGTAGGGGGCCGGATCGGGGCCTACAGGAGGCGGCTTCTCCGTTGCGGGATCGGCGGAAGCCGATCCTACGCGGATCGGCGCGTACGCCAACCGTGCGGCGGGATCGACCCAGGAGGGATACGGGGGCCCTGGAGGGAGCGTCAGAGGGCCGACGGAGGCCGGCTACCGCCGCCCAGGCGGCTGGAGGCCACCGGAAGGCCTGGCGGCTCCATGCGGGCCGTTCGGCGCCCAGTCCGCCTGGAACGGACCCGGAACTCAGGCTGGCCCCTCTTGGCGGGGTCTGGGGCAAGGAGTGGCCCCTTTTCGACCAACTGGAGCGAATGCGGTCCCAATCAGAGGAGTGACGAGCATCCTACCGATACCTCCGCTCTACGGGGGACCGACGGACTACAGAAATGGCAACCCATGGGGTGGAGGGCAACAAGGAGGCTACGACATGGACCGGGGGCGGCCCGGGCCCGCAGCGGCCCCGGCGCAACCTTACCAACCAGCACCTGCAGAACCCCGACCATACATGCAACCCAAATTGACACGTATGAACTTCCCTAAGTTCAAGGGCGGCGACGCCTTAGAGTGGATCCAGAAGGCTGAGCTTTTCTTCAAGTACCAAGAGATTCCGGAGGGGCAGTGAGTCCAGTTGGCGTCTTTCCATCTGGAGGAGGACGCCTTCCAGTGGACCAAGTGGTTTCTGAGGGGACGCAATTACGCACCGTGGGAGGAGTTTGTGGAGTCCTTCTCGGCTCGTTTCGGGCCTTTAGAGTATGAAGATGTGGAGGCTATGTTACAGAAGCTGCGGCAGAAAGGATCAGTCACAGAGTACCAGACAGAATTCGAACGGTTGGCCAATCGAGTCAATTGGGAAGAGAGGACAATGCTGAGTTGTTTTGTATCCAGACTGAAGGACCATTTGAGAGACGAGGTCCACGCGTACATGCCACGCAGTCTGAGTCATGCCATCAGCTTAGCCAGGATACAGGAGGAGCGGTACAACCGGCAGAAGACTCGGACAACAGGACGGGCACCCACAGTGACATACGTACCCAGGAAGGAACCACCGGCCGGGGGACGTCCCACTGTGACGAAGTTGACGTGGCAGGAGCTGCAGGCCAGAAAGGACAAGGGGTTGTGCTTCAAGTGTGATGAGAAATTCGTTCCGGGGCATTGGTGTCAGAAGGTCCAAGTCTTCATGCTGCGGAACGAGGACGGCGAAGAAGACACTACTGGTGACTCAGTTGAGGATGATCTGGATCTTACGGAGTTTGGAATATCTCTTCAGGTGATGGCAGGGTGCACAACTCCCCTCACTTTACGGATCGCAGGGGCAATTGGCCAGGAGCGGGTGACTATACTAGTCGATAGTGGGAGCACCCACAATTTCATTGACCCCGAGGTGGCTCTTAAGACAGGGATTCCAATTGATCGGGAGGCCGCATTACAGGTCATGGTTGCGGATGGGAGCAAGTTGCGATGCGAAGGGGTCCTGAAGGGGGCCGAGCTGCGGATGCCGGGGTACATCTGCCACACCGACGTCTACCTTCTCCCCATTCGAGGCTCGGATATGGTCTTGGGAGTGTAGTGGCTCCGGCAGTTACAGCGGGTGACCACAGATTGGGACAGGATGACGTTGGAGTTTACTCAGCAGGGCAAAGACCACTGTTTGCAAGGCATCAGGACATCTCCACTCAAGGAGATCTCACTCAGGGGTTTGCAGAGACTGGAGGAGCAAGGCGGGACAATAGCCATGATTCTGGGGGTGACACCCGTGGGATCGGAGGCTAGCGCGGAGCCAGAGCAGATACAAGCACTTTTGGGACAGTACGATGATGTTTTCCAGGAGCCACGCTCCCTTCCACCGTCCCGCTTCCGGGACCATCAGATCCAGTTGAAGGTTGGGACGGACCCCACCAACATCCGGCCTTACCGCTACCCCCATATTCAGAAGATCGAGATAGAGCGCAGCGTACGCGAGATGCTGACTTCCGGTATTATACGTCCCAGTACTAGTGCTTTCTCTTCCCCGATCATACTGGTGAAGAAGAAAGACGGTTCGTGGAGATTTTGCGTGGATTATCAGGGGCTTAACAGTTCCACCATCAAGGACAAATTTCTCATTCCTATGATCGAGGAGTTGCTGGATGAGCTACACGGAGCACACTTATTCACCAAATTGGATCTCCGGTCCGGTTACCATCAGATTCACATGAAGGAGGAAGACGTCCACAAGACGGCCTTCCGTACCCACGATGGTCACTATGAGTTCTTGGTGATGCCATTTGGGTTGGCCAACGCACCCTCGACCTTCCAGGCAGTCATGAATGAAATATTCCGCCCTCTTCTTCGAAGGTATGTGCTAGTTTTCTTTGACGATATACTTATCTACAGCAGGAGTTGGGAGGATCACTTGGAGCACGTCCGCACCGTCCTCACCATGTTGCGAGATCACAAGCTGTACGCCAAGCGGTCCAAGTGCTCATTTGGACAGCCGGAGGTTGAGTACTTGGGACACCTGGTGTCCGCACACGGGGTACAAGCTGACCCAAAGAAGATCGCAAGCATGGTAGATTGGCCACCCCCCACGACGGTCCGGGCTTTGAGGGGTTTCCTCGGGCTGACAGGGTACTATCGGCGGTTCGTGAAGGATTATGGCAAGATAGCCCGCCCCCTCACTCAGCTGTTGCAGAAAGACGCTTTTCACTGGAGTTCAGAGGCAGAGGTCGCCTTCCAGTCTCTGAAGGCGGCTATGACTACTACCCCGGTTCTGGCGCTTCCAGATTTCTCCAAGACGTTCGGAGTGGAGGCCGATGCGTCGGGGGTCGGTATTGGAGCTGTGTTGATACAGGAGGGCCGACCCTTGACCTACTTCAGCAAGGCGTTGGCACCCCGGACACTGGGTCTTTCGACGTACGAGAAGGAGATGTTAGCCATCCTGCATGCGGTCGTCTTGTGGCGGCCTTATCTCTTGGGACGACACTTCCAGATCCGTACTGATCACCAGAGCCTGAAACATTTTCTGGAGCAGAGATTAGCCTCACCGTTGCAGCAGAAGTGGCTGACAAAGTTGCTGGGATACGATTATGAGATTGTGTATAAGCAGGGGAAGGAAAATGTGGTGGCTGATGCACTCTCCCGCCTACCAGAGAGTTCCTTGTCCCATATTTTAGGACCAGTGATTGAGTCACTGGAAGAGATACAGACAGAAGTTCAGCAGGATCCGGATCTACGAGCCATCATTGCAGCACTGCGACAGGGGGAGCCTACTGAGTCCGGCTACCACTTGCAGGGAGACAGACTTTACCATCAGGGCCGGCTAGTCCTCCCTGCCACGTCGGCCTGGCGGACGGTCATGATGCAAGAGTTTCACGCCTCACCCACCGGCGGACACGCCGGCATCTTGCGAACATTACAACGGGTCCGGGCGAATGTTTTTTGGAAAGGGCTGCGACGCGATGTTCAGCGGTTTATACGTGAATGCGAGATCTGCCAGCGACAGAAGTACGAGACTACCTCTCCCGCCGGGCTACTGACACCGTTGGAGATCCCCCGTCAAATTTGGGACACTGTCTCTATGGATTTCATTGACGGCCTGCCCAAGTCTCAGGGCAAATCCGTCATCTTGGTCGTGGTTGACAAGTTGTCCAAATACGGACACTTCATCGCTATGAGCCATCCGTACACAGGAGCAACAGTTGCTGATGTTTTTGCCAAGGAGATTGTGAGACTTCACGGAATTCCAAGCGCTGTCATATCAGACAGGGACCCCGTCTTTGTGGGCAATTTCTGGCAGGAGCTGTTTCGGCTTCAGGGGACTTCCCTCCGCATGAGCACGGCCCATCACCCTCAGACAGACGGGCAAACGGAGGTCCTCAACCGTGGGGTTGAAACCTATTTGCGGTGTTTTGTCATGGATGAGCCACGCTCCTGGACTCGGTGGCTCCATTGGGCGGAGTACTGCTACAATACATCTTTCCATACGGCCAGCAAGCTCACTCCTTTTGAGGTGGTCTACGGCCGCCCCCCGCCTAATTTGAGTTCTTATGAGCCAGCCAGCACCGCTCTACCCGCGGTCGACCGGATGTTACTGGATCGCGACCGGACTTTATCGCTACTCCGGGAGAACTTACGCATCGCCCAAGATCGCATGAAGATTCAGGCCGACAAACATTGTACCGAGCGGGAGTTTGCGGTCGGCGATGAGGTCTTCCTTAAACTCCAACCATATCAGCAACTATCGGTCTCTCGGCGGACCAACCAGAAACTGGCACCGAAATACTATGGCCCGTTCGGCATCCTCCGCCGTGTGGGGCCCGTGGCTTATACTCTTGCTCTCCCGGAGGGTTCTCGCATCCATCCAACCTTCCATGTATCCTTACTGAAGAAGAAGCTCGGGAACTCCACTTCCATCAGCCCTACTCTTCCAGAGGCTACTAGCGGCGGCGAATTGCGGCCTTCGCCGGAGGCGATTCTGTTGACCAAATGGAAGCGGCGGGGTGCTGAGTACCGGCTCGAGCTACTCGTCAAGTGGGCGCACATGACCGCCAAACATAATTCTTGGGTTGACTTCTTGGAGTTTCGCGAGGCGTTTCCGGATTTCCCACTTGAGGACAAGTTGCCGCTTGAAGGGGGAGGGAATGTTATGCCGCCGCATCCGCTACAATTTTAAGGGCAAACGTACTCTCGGCGACCAAAAGAACGGAGGCCAAACAACGGGGCTGAACCATCCGGTTCAGCCCCCAACCTATGAAGGCGCCAAGGGGGGACTGAACCGACCCGGTTCAGTCCCCAAGTGGGGGGGCCGGCCGGCCCCCTTGAACCGCAGGTATTAATAAACCAGGGGCTCCCTTTCGATGGCATGGACTATTATTTTCAAGGTATTTCCTCTCCCTCTCTCCCTAACCCTAATTCCTCTCCTTTCCCTCTCTAAATCTCCCCCTAGATCTCTCTTCTACTTGCAAAGTCTTATCACAGGGAGATCAGGCTGAGAAATGCAGTCGTTTTGTGGATGGTTTGCGTGACACGTTGAGGCAGCCGCGGATGACCATGGTCAATGCTGATTACAGGAGCTTAGTGGATACGGCTCGCAGGCTGGAGGCTGATCAACAAAAAGTTCAGAGGCGAAGCAGTTTTCGTACGAAGCGATCTCAGGATTCGCATCAGCCGCAACAGAGCAGAAATGATCAAGGGAAGAACTGGAACAAGAAGCTGAAGCCTGATGCAAAGAAGAGTGGTCAGTCTGGAGACAGGAGCAAGGGCTACCCCCTTGTCCCAAGTGTCAGCGTCGCCATCCAGGAGAGTGTTTGGCCAGTGCGGGCGTGTGTTACAAGTGCCGTCAACCTGGACACATAGCTCGCTACTGTCAGGAAGTTGATACGAATCAGGTAATCAAAACATAGTTGTATTTATTACATTTATGAAATTACTGTAGATGACAAATGTAATTTGTTCCTGCAATCGAAGTATGAGGTTGGTGGCTCTAGCAGAGTAGATAAGCGAAAAGCTTTGATGATTACTGATGGGAGGCCACAACAGGGTCGAGATTTGGTGCAACCCAGAGCTTATGAGCTTGGTCAGCAAGAGGCAAAGGATCAGGAGGATGTAGTGACAGGTGAGTGTTTACCTTTCTTAACAAGCTTATTTAAATCCTCCGTAGTGACATTTTTTTTTCATCTTTGTAAATCATTCATGTAGGCATGCTTATGATTCAAAATTTACCCTCCAAGATTCTGTTTGATACGGGCGCCTCGCACTCGTTTATCGCAGAATCTCTAGTGCGTAAGCTAAATTTAGAAGTCTTTCCAGAGACAGTACCCCTGCAAGTCATGATGCCTAATGGATCCCTTCTGCAGACCAGAGATAAGTGCAGGGTGCCAGGGTACCAGTGCAGTTTGGTGACATCGAGATTATCGTGGAAGCTTTGCAGCTACCTATTGCAAGGTTCGACCTGATTTTTGGAATGGACTGCATTTCGGCAGTCAATGCCAGGATTGATTGTAGGGCGAAACAGATACGGTTTGGGGTCCCTAACCAGACTGCATTTTCTTTTCAAGGTTTGAAGGGAGTAGTGAAGATGATCATCTCCGTAGTCCAAGCTAGAAGGTGCAACAGTAAGGGTTGTGAAACCTTTATAGTACTGATGAACGCGAAGGCTAAGGCTGACTTATCAGAGGTACCAGTGGTGCAGGATTTACCCGATGTTTTCCCGGAAGAGCTCCCTGGTGCCCCTCCAGATAGAGAGATTGAGTTCCAGATAGATTTGCAGCACGGGGCTACACCAGTAGCCAAATCCCCCTACCGGATGGCTCCAAGGGAACTAGCGGAGTTGAAGAGCCAGTTGCAGGAGTTGCTTGATTTGGGCTTTATACGTCCCAGTACTTTACCTTGAAGTGCGCCAGTACTATTCGTGAAGAAGAAGGATGGTAGTCTGAGACTGTGCATAGACTACCGTGAGTTGAACAAAGTGACAGTAAAGAACAAATACCCGATTCCCAGGATTAGTGATTTGTTCGACCTGTTGGTGGGATCGTGCACCTTTTCCAAGTTAGATCTGAGGTCGGGCTACCATCGGTTAAAAATTCGGGATGTGGATGTTCAAAAGACGACTTTCAGTACCAGATATAGACACTTCTAGTTCGTGGTATTGCCGTTTGGGCTAACCAATGCCCCTTCAGTATTTATGGACCGGATGAACAGGGTATTTCAGAAGTACTTGAATCGTTTTGTTATCGTTTTTATCGATGACATCTTGGTGTTCTCAAGAAGTGCAGAAGATCATGCCGCACACCTCAGGATTGTATTGAGCACCCTCAGGAAGAGTCAGTTGTATGCTAAGTTTTCTAAATGTGAGTTTTGACTTTCAGAGATTGCATTCTTAGGTCACGTCATCAGTCAAAAAGGGGTGAGTGTCGATCCGAAGAAGATAGATGCCATTAAGAATTGGTCAAGGCCAACGACAGTTTCAGAGGTTCGCAGCTTTTTGGGTCTAGCTGGTTACTACAAGAGATTCATCAGAGATTTTTCAAAGATAGCCTTACCACTGACTTTTCTCACCAGGAAGGGTAAGAGCTTGGATTGGACAGTTGAGTGTGAATTGATTTTTGAGGACTTGAAGGGCAGATTGATGACCGCACCGATCTTGAGTTTACCTTCAGGGCCTGACGGGTTTCAGATTTATAGTGATGCGTCAGGTCAGGGTTTGGGCTGTGTTCTCATGCATCATGGAAAGGTCGTAGCCTATGCCTCGAGACAGTTAAAGGTTCATGAGAGGAACTATCTAGTGCATGACTTGGAGCTTGCAGCAGTCATCCATGCTCTGAAGATATGGAGACACTATCTCTATGGTATTCGTTGCGAGATCTTCACTGATCATAAGAGCCTCAAGTATATTTTTTGATCAGCGGGAGCTCAATTTGAGGCAGCGCAGATGGTTAGAGTTTCTATCAGACTTACGACGTAGACATTCAGTTCATCCGGGAAAGACGAACGTTGTAGCTGATGCCCTTAGCCGTAGAGGTTCATGTTTCTTCCTTCTCACTCAGCAAGAGGAGTTAGTGCAGGAACTGGAGAGACTGGACGTCACCGTTGTGCCACGTTGTAGTTTTGGTTTTGCAATGTTGAGTTGGATGGAGATCACCTGCGACATTAAGAATAGAATCAGGACAGCTCTACCGTTGGATTCGAAGATGGCAGACATTTGGATCTCAGTGCAGACGGGTCAGAAGGAGAGATTCACTATTCAGGATGATTTATTACTGTTTGATGGCAGGGTGTATCCCCGATGTTAGCCACCTTCGCTAGGACGTTCTATTTGAAGCACATAATTCCAGATATTCTATACATCCGGGTAGCACGAAGATGTATGCAGATCTCAAGGAGGTAGTCTGTTGGCCAGACTTGAAAAGTGATGTTGCAGATTATGTAGGGAAGTGCGAGACGTGCAAGTTAGTTAAGGCCGAGTGCCAAAGGCCTGGAGGCAAGTTGCAGTCGCTTCCCATTCCCGAGTGGACTTTTGAGGATATATCCATGCACTTCATCTATGGTCTGTCGAGATCTCAGAGTGAGAATGATTTTTTGTGGGTTGTAGTGTACAACCCCGTATTCGCCACTATATAGTTTTAAGCTTTTTGGGCATACAGACACTCTCGGTGGCCCATTTTGGCTCTAGCTTGGAAATATATTAGTAGGGGGAGGAAAAATTGGCCTCCCCCAATGACTTCTTTGTTGGGGGGCGGGTGCGACAAGTTGGCTAGCACCCGCCCCGGCCTGTTGAGTTCGAGGTACGGGCGGGCGAGACGGCCGGCGGCCGGTTTCGCGCGGGAAGACTGCAGGCGGGCGAGACCGTCGCGGCCTGGTTCTCGCCCGGGCGGTCTGCTCGCGGGCGAGACCGCCGGCGGCATGCTCGCGGGCGAGACCGCGGCGGCCTGCTCGCGGGCGAGACGGCCGGGGGCCGGTCTCGCGCATGAGGCCTGCTCGCGGGCGAGACGGTCGGGGGCCGGTCTTGCGCGGGAGGCCTGCTCGCAGGCGAGACGACCGGGGGCCGGTCTCGCGCAAGAGGCCTGCTCGCGGGCGAGATGGCCGGGGGCCGGTCTCGCGCGGGAGGCCTGCTCGCGGGCGAGACCTCCGCGGCCTGGTTCTCGCCCGGGCGGCCTGCTTGCGGCGAGACGGCCGGCGGCCTGGTCTCGCCCAAGCGGCCTGGAATCGCCTCGAGTGTTTGGGGCGGGGGGTTGACGGCGTGCTTTTACCGTTGTGCCCCTGGGGGTGTTTTTACCTCTCTGCCCCCCGGTGTGGGTGTTTCCTATTGGCCCAAAGTCTATTTGTCCCAAGGGCATTTTAGTCATTTTACCCCCAGGACTTGGGAAAACTATAAATAGACCCCCTTGGGTGCCTTTGGAGAGGGACTTTTTCTGGCTTCCTCCTCCCTTAGCTTCTTCTTGGTAGAGTAGAGAGAGCTCTCCAAGGCGCCCTGCCTAGCCCTTTGGTAAGGGAGGGGAAGAGTTCTGGTGATCTTCCGGGTGTGTGGTGGGACCTCCGCGCTAGAGACGAGGGTCTGTTCATAGTTTCCTAAGTCTCTGGTCCGTGACGTTCTCCCGAGTGTAGTAGGTGTGAGATCACCCCTCTTTTGGGACCACGAACTCCACAGAGACCATTTTTGGCTTCAAAACTTTGGTGCGGTGAGCGTGGAGAGTGACCAACACAGAAGATCTCTAGAGAGTGTCATGACGGGAGGTCAAGGAGGTAATGATGATCTCGACAAGCTCCCCAGCCCCGGACCCTTTGTTGGGAGGCACGAGTTCATGACCTCCATCCAAGGCATCATGAAGATGCTACAAAGTATTGCTCCTCAGGGTGGCAGCTCCACCCCGACCCCGCAGGAGTTAGCTCCCCCCCTCTCGACGAGTCGACTCCTAGGGGTCTAGGCGAGATGACCCCAGCAGGGGGAGAAGGAAGTGCACCAGGAAGAAGGCCAGGGAAGGAGAGGATGGGAGATGGGGTCGAGCGAGACCTCATCGGCCGGGTGCTGTTCTCCAGCCCGGCGAGTGCCAACCTTCCAGGCGAGCAGGTCGCGCGAGTGGAGGTGGCGAGACCACCCCTTAGGGGGTCACCCTTCAGCGAGCTGATCATCTCAGCTCCCGTTCCCGAGGGGTTCAGAGAGCCAGACATGACTTACTACACAGGGAAGGATGACCCCGTCCAGCACCTGCAGTGGTTCGAGGATGTCGTCTCCATCAGGCCAATGACGGATGCCTTCAAGTGTCTCCTCTTTGCGATCACATTGAAGGAGAAGGCAAGGGACAAGTTTCATCAACTCCCTCCGAGGTCGATTTATGGGTTCGAGTACTTGAGCCGGAGCTTCCAGCTTCGCTTCTCCACCTCCAAGAAGAGGAAAAGGAGTCCTGAGTCCATCTTCCTGATAAGGCAGGGGGTCGAGGAGTCGCTGGCCCGTTACGTAGACAGGTTCCAAGAGGAGATCCTGGAGGTCCAGAAGATGCCGGGGTATGCTCTCCAGATGGCCTTCACCGTTGGGCTGAAGGAGGGCTTCTTCAAGATGAGCCTGACTCGAAAGGCCCCTCTTTCCTTTGAGGAGCTGATGAAAAGGGCGACTGAGGAGATAGCCATGGAGGCGGCCAACCCGGCTTTTGTCAAGAAGTTGGCAAAGCTAACAGATACGGATTCGAAGGAGCAAGGAGGCTCGAGACATCAGGAAGGAAGGAGAGAGGAGCAAAGAGCACAGGAAGGTCCAGAACCAGGTTGGAGGCAGCAGGGAGGACCTGCCCAGGGTCCAGGAAGAGCTCTCATCCAGGGCGGGGGGAACTTTCATGGGGGCCATGGGAGCCATGGGAGGTATAACTTCCAGAGGCAAGCCCCAAGGCATCTCTGGCCCCCGCCGCAGCAAGCCTTGACGATAGGAGGGGGAAGAGGTAACAGGAGAGAACGCCCAGGCTGCCGAAAGAGGGGAGAAAGAGCATTGATGTACTGTGACTTCCACCAGGTGGAGGGTCACGCCACGACTACCTGCCCCGAGTTCTTGGAAGTGAGGGGGGCGAGAGGCCCTGCCCAGCCGCAGCCGCCGGTGCGGGTAGAAGAGGTTCTACCCAGAGAAGGGGGTGATGATATATGCGAGGACCGGGTCGACGTGGGAACCCGAGGTGGTATAGGAGTGATCCACGGTGGAGTGGGGGTTGATGCCACTCGGAAGGCAAGCCTCCATGTCATGTACCGAAGGAGCGTCGCCTCAACCTCCCAGACCCCGCCCCTAGAGGAAAAGATCACCTTCTCGGTGAAGGACCTGCCGGATCATGAGGATCCGTTCTGCGATGCGCTGGTCATCCAGACGACCATCGAAGGCTACACCGTCTCCCGGATCTTGGTTGACAACGGAAGCTCCGTCAACGTCGTTTTCAAGAATGCGTTTGACGAGATGAAGGTAGAGCCAAGGAGGGTGTTGGCCTCGGACGGACCCCTGTTCGGATTCTCAGGGTAGAGGAAGGAGGTCGAGGGTGGAGTGGGGCTCCAAGTAAAATTGGGGGGAGTCTCAAGGAACTGTCGGTTCGTCATTGTTGACGCTCCAAGCAGCTACAACGCCATCTTCGGAAGACCCCTCATCAGTGCCTTCCGTTGCGTGCCGTCTTCGTTCCACCAGTGCCTCAAGTTCAACTCAGGGGGAATCCAGGTTAGGGTCAAGGGAGATTCCAGGATGGCGAGGCAGTGTTATGTCACGACCGTCAACACCATCTCTTGGTTGGCCAGGGCAGAGGAGATGGAGAGGATCATGGAAAGCCTGAGCAAGATGGAGGTCTCCGAGGGGAAGGATGACGACCATCACACCCAGGCCACCTGAAGAAGCATCGCGTTGGTAAAGTCTTTTTTTTCCTACCTTGTGACAAGCTCTACCCCTGACCGGCTGAGTCAGGGGTCCATGTAACTCATATTTTCCCCGTTTGAGGATGTAGGATGCGGTAAGTTTTGATTGAGATGTTTAGTCCCTTTGCTCCAATGATGATTCCGCGGCCAGACTCTCACTAGCTGGCTGAGCAGGTTGATCTCTCGTGGTAGCCCAAGTCCCTTTGCTCCGATGATGATTCCGCGGCCAGACTCTCACTAGCTGGCAAAGCAGGTTGATCTCTCGCGGTAGCCCAAGTCCCTTTGCTCCGATGATGATTCCGCGGTCAAGCTCTCACTAGCTGGCAGACAGGTTGATCTCTCGTGGTAGCCCAAGTCCCTTTGCTCCGATGATGATTCCGCGGGCAGACTCCCACTAGCTGGCAGAGCAGGTTGATCTCTCGTGGTAGCCCAAGTCCCTTTGCTCCGATGATGATTCCGCGGTCAGGCTCTCACTAGCTGGCAGGGCAGGTTGATCTCTCGTGGTAGCCCAAGTCCCTTTGCTCCGATGATGATTCCGCGGCCAGAATCTCACTAGCTGGCAGGGCAGGTTGATCTCTCGTGGTAGCCCAAGTCCCTTTGCTCCGATGATTCCGCGGCCAGACTCCATGACAGGGCAGGTTGATCTCTCGTGGTAGCCCAAGTCCCTTTGCTCCGATGATGATTCCGCCGACAGGCTCCCAGTAGCTGGCAGGGCAGGTTGATCTCTCGTGGTAGCCCAAGTCCTTTGCTCCGATGATGATTCCGCTGTCAGGCTCTCACTAGCTGACAGGGCTGGTTGATCTCTCGTGGAAGCCAAGTCCTTTGCTCCGATGATGATTCCGCTGTCAGACTCTCACTAGCTGATATGGCTGGTTGATCTTTCGTAGAAGCCAAGTTTTTTACCCAGAGGAGGTCTCGCCACACAGGCTCCCATAGCTGGCCTGGCAGGTTGACCCCTCCGGAGGGTGAAGTATTTTTTACCCGGAAGGGGTCCCGTCACCCAGGCTCCCATCAGCTGGCAAGCCAGGTTGACTCCCCGGGGTGCCGCGCAAGAAAATTACACTCAGCGAATACGTTGGGTTGAACGTTTCTTTCCGAGCTTGTGCCAACCTCGAAAAGAGCGGGGATTGTGTACAACCCCGTATTCGCCCCTATATAGTTTTAAGCTTTTTGGGCATATGGGCACTCTCGGTGACCAAATTTGGCTCTAGCTTGGAAATATTCTAGTAGGGGGAGGAAAAATTGGCCTCCTCCAATGGCTCCTTTGTTGGGGGGCGGGTGCGGCAAGTTGGCTAGCACCCGCCCCGACCTGTTGAGTTCGAGGTACGGGCGAGCGAGACGGCCGGCGGCCGGTTTCGCGCGGGAAGACTGCAGGCGGGCGAGACCGTCGCGGCCTGGTTCTCGCCCGGGCGGTCTGCTTGCGGGCGAGACCGCCGGCGGCCTGCTCGCGGGCGAGACCGCGGCGGCCTGGTTCTCTCCCGGGCGGCTTGCTCGCGGGCGCGACGGCCGGTGGCCGGTCTCGCGCCGGAGGCCTGCTCGCGGGCGAGACGGCCGGGGGCCGGTCTCTCGCGGGAGGCCTGCTCGCGGGCGAGACGGCCGGGGCCGGTCTCGCGCGGGAGGCCTGCTCGCAGGCGAGACGGTCGGGGGCCGTTCTCGCGCGAAAGGCATGCTCGCGGGCGAGACGGCCGGGGGCAGGTCTCGCGCGGGAGGCCTGCTCTCGGGAGAGACCGCCGCGGCATGGTTCTTGCCCGGGCGGCCTGCTCGCGGCGAGACGGCCGGCGGCCTGGTCTCGCCCAAGCGGCCTGCCCGGCGGCCTGGAATCGCCTCGGGTGTTTGGGGCGGGGGGTTGGCGGCGTGCTTTTACCGCTGTGCCCCTGGGGGTGTTTTTACCTCTCTGCCCCCCGGTGTGGGTGTTTCCTATTGGCTCAAAGTCTATTTGTCCCAAGGGCATTTTGGTCATTTTACCCCCAGGACTTGGGAAAACTTTAAATAGACCCCCTTGGGTGCCTTTGGAGAGGGACTTTTTCTGACTTCCTCCTCCCTTAGCTTTTTCTTGGTAGAGTAGAGAGAGCTCTCCAAGGCGCCCTGCCTAGCCCTTTGGTAAGGGAGGGGGAGAGTTCTGGTGACCTTCCGGGTGTGTGGTGGGACCTCCGCGCTAGAGCCGAGGGTCTGTTCATAGTTTCCTAAGTCTCTGGTCCGTGACGTTCTCCCGAGTGTAGTAGGTGTGATGTCACCCCTCTTTTGGGACCCCAAACTCCACAGAGGCCATTTTTGGCTCCAACATATAGTAGATCGGATTTGTAAGGTCGTCCATTTCATTCCTCTTAAGAAGACAGATCACGGTCCCATATTAGCACAGTTATATATAGATGAGATAGTTCGACTTCACGGTGTTCCCAAGACTATAGTTTCAGACCGATATGACAGATTCATCTCCAGGGAGTGGAGATACGTTCAGGAGCGTTTGGGTACCAGATTACATTTCAGCACCACATTCCATCCCCAGACCGATGGACAGACTGAACACACAAATAGGATTTTGGAGGATCTGTTACGGATGTGCATTTTGGACTTTGGAGGAAAGTGAGAGAAATATGTTACTCTTGTGGAATTCTCCTACTATAACAGCTTTCAGACGAGTATTGGAATGACGTCGTTCGAGGCCCTCTATGGTAGACGTTGTCGGACACCGTTGTGTTGGGCTGAAAGTGAAGAAAGATCTACCATCAGGGAGTCATGGATTGATAAGACTACTGACAGAGTCAAGCTCATTGAAGAGCGTATGAAGACAGCTCATGATCGACAGACCAAGTATCATGATCAGAAACACATGTTAGTATAATTCAGAGTTGGAGACCATGTTTATCCGAAAGTCAGACCAGTTAGAGGAGTCTCTAAAATAAAGCAGATGAAGAAACTGAGCCCCAGATTCATTGGTCCTTTTGAGATACTGGAAAGAGTTGGTGAGGTTGCGTATAAGTTGGCCTTACCTGAGGAAATGAGTGGTATACATGATGTATTCCACGTCTCCTATCTGAGGAGAGCAGTCAGAGATTCCAGCCAGATCATCAGCACCGAGGAAGTATCAATCGAGACAGATCTTAGTATTGAGATTAGACCAGTCAGAATCGTGGATTCAAGTATACAAAAGCTCAGGAATAGAGAGATTCATATGGTCAAAGTCCTTTGGATGAACTATGGCCGTCCAGAGTATACTTGTGAGCGAGAGGATGAGCTTAAGAGCAATGCAGACTATTCTTTCCTCTTTGATTCAGGTATGGTTACAATTTTCGAGGACAAAAAATTTTGTTAGGAGAGGAGATTTGTAACATCCGTAAGTTTTGACGCGAAATTTATTTAAAATTGTAGTGTCGAGTCGCGACGGATTTTGATCGAGGCAGCGCGACGTCAAGGTATAATGTTACTATTTTTATAATTCGCTTCCGTTAATTTGAGAAGTGTGTTAGTCATAATGATAGTGTAACACATTTTAATTTTAGCATCGAAGCGCGGCAAAAATGGTTTATGTTCATAGGAGTTAATGTGAAATAGCACTCAATGAGGTGCCAATAGCAGTTTTAACCCCCCCCTCCTCATGCGGTTATCAAAACTGCAAGCCATGATTTATTTTCCCGTAAACCTCATTCCACGGGAGAAAAGTGAAACCGCAGCCGAGCCGAGGCCTCCCGTTCCGTCTCCCGCAAGTGCCGAGCTCGACGTCTCTCGCTGCCCTAGTCGGCGGCCGATCCCCCACCGGAACTCATCTCCTACTTCTCCTCCTTCCTCTACGGGCGCCAGTGGGTCTTCCTCTTCCTTCCTTAGCCGTGGAAGAACCGATTTCAACCCTAAACGGTGGAAGTGAACGTTTTGATTTCGGTGAGTTCGTTTTCTCTCTTTTCTCCATTCCTTCATGGATATCCTTCGATTTGGAAGTTAATTTAAACTAGGATTTCTTCCTCTTGCCCTAATTAGGTTTTGGAGTACGGAATCCACCGCGAAATTGGAGTTGGGCGCATTGGGAGCATCAATCCCTCCCACGTAAAGGTAATACGCTATGTTAGTCGTTAATTTTGGATTACCCTAGCATTTTGGAATTTTTTCAACGTTAACCCTAAGGGGAAAATGCGATATTTAGGTGTTGCTTGGTTTGCAGGATTTTTGGTGGCCTCGAGTCAAGACTTCGATAGTCCGCAGTAGTCAGATTTTCCTTCGGATAGAAAAAATGTCGCCGCGCAGAGTGTACGAGCGCCGCACCACCACAGTAAGGAAGCCTAATTCCTGTTAGTTAGACATAAAAAATAATGTATTTTGTATACGTATGTGTAGGCTTTGTACAAATATCATGACCATGCATAGAAAGGTGTGGTGGTAGGAAAACGGTCGCGGAAAATGTGTAGGATGACACCCTTCTCCAAAACCAAAGTAGTCAGATCCTGAACAGTAACATTAAGTACGAAACCTTTACCCGCGTACATAGGCTTGAAATTTGTCCAACCAAGGGCGTGAATGTCCCTTCTAGTCGACCACGAGAAAGTCAAGGATCGCTCAGTAGTACACCAAAAGAAATGTCCCATACAAAGTAGCATCAGACCAAAAAGGTCGGTAAACACACATAAGTCTTTTCATGCTAGGTAGAGGCGCACTACCTTTCTCATAAGGCATATGGTACTCTATGGGCAGTACAGTCTTGAGAGTTGACTTCCCTTTGAGACAGTTAGCAGATTCGAGACCGTGTCCGCGCGACACGAGAACAATTGAGTTCGTCAGATGGTCTCGGGTTATCAGTTTCAGATGCGCGTTAGGAGCTACTCTGCCTAGAGCCTTCCAAGTAGATGTGCAGGCTAGAAACCGCGTAGAACTCAAGTATAGACCTGACATGAGACAGTACATTAGTTAGTGAACGTCGGGACTTGAGAAAATATAATGAGAGCTCATGAATTTAGAACGAGTGGGTCTGTTGACCTGGGAGCATAGTAAACGCATGCATATCATAACATAAAGATTTTAATGAACAAAATCGGTTTTCAAAAGGCATGAATTTATCATTTAAGAAAAAATTTTTAGTGTCACTAATAGTAGTTATTTTTCCTTACTCTGACCCCCGTGGATAATGTTTTTACAAGTGACCCAGGTGTAAAACTACGCCTAGGATGAGCGTTTTGTGGAGTCAGTTTGTAGTAGCTTCCACTTTCAGTTTCCTCTATTTCAACATATATATGTAATTGTGGACAATGTACCTTGTTAATGTTTTATATGTCATGTATCAGACTTATGATATTATTTCAGAATCTCAGTCATTTCACTTCTATTCATGTTTAGTGGCTCTGTGAATCCTGCTATCAGGTACGTGGTTACCCTTAGTTTACTTTCTTAGCTTCCGTTGTAAGTTTTAAAATTTTTAGTAGCTTATACTTTATACCTGTTGTGTACTAGTTTTGATACTGTTTTCTAGTTCTCTTTATATCGCTGACCCGACCAGATGACTGATTATTGTAAAACTGGGAAGGGGTGTTACAACCACAACCCCCAATCCATCAGTTGCACCACCGCTGTCCCCCAACACGTAGAACCATCTCCCAACCCCCGACCAGCCTTCCCCTTACCTGATCTAGTTCCACCAACCGCCAGAATCCCTCCTTGAGCCCTTCAACATTTAGATCCCGTTATTTACAACAACCCTATTATTCATATTGTGTTTTTGTATCAGTATTCAATTGTAAAATATTGATACAGTTGTTTATTTCATTTTTGCTTGAGTGTTCAGTTTATTATAGTAATTTGTGCTTGAATTAATCTCTAACTGCAGAGAAGGTTTAATCGCTGCTCGCTCTTGCTTTGACCCTTCACGCAGATGAAAGCCTAAGCTTGTTTTTGCCCTAATAAAATATTTTAGCTTGCTATGAATTATTTGCGTGGGATGTTAGTATTTATTATATAATTTGTGATTAATCCGCCGGGCTTTGCATAACATGTAGGGTTAGGTCACAGCTTTTCCGCCGCCTATAGATTCGTCCTGCGTCAATTGATATCAAAGTGAGGTTACACGCTCTTTTGATACACAGTCGTCGAGTCTATAGGTTTTTCATTATGTCTGTGTTACAGTTATTCCTCTCGTCACTTTGGAGGTCTCAAGTCCACTTGCACCCACCCTCATAGATCCTCTTCAGGGAGACCCTCACGACGCTATGATGATTATTCACGATTTGCAGCACACTACTTCCAGAGATCGTGTTGACTCACCGACACGACCCCAATATGCTAGAGACGATCAGTATCATGATTGTCGTTGTTTTTATCTGTACACGCGAGCAGATCGTTTTGATCCTTCGACAGGACTCGGTTACCTTAAGGATGATTATTATGAGGATCATCATTCCGAGAGAGATCTTGAGAGTTAGTTTCGTCCCGCTGCCCCTTCCTTTGATGACTCATTGAGTCCCGAGTCTTTCAGTTATTGACTCGTGGATATGAAGTATTATCTTGATCATTTTGAGGTATTCGGTGAACGTCGCGTCAAGTTTGCGAAACTTAGACTTTTAGATCAGACGAGGGCATATTGGTTTAACATTGAGAGGACCTGCGAGCGAGACCGTCTGCATCGCATCACCAGTTGGGTGGACATGAAGGGTACATTGTGTTAGAGGTATCTGCTTTTATCGTATCGGAGTCGCTTGCTCGTCCAATTATTTTCCCCTCAGCAAGGATCCATGTCTGTCAGTGAGTATAGAGATCGCTTTGACGAGTTAGTTGTGAGGACCGATATTTGTGAGGACCCAGCCATAACCATTTCCCGATTTTGGTCTGGACTTCGGTCTAACATGCGTACTAAGATATATCAGCTCGCACTTCGTTATGAACAACCTTTGCGATTCGCAAGAGCTGGTCGATGAGATTCTCATCTTGGCCTCCGCAGTACGAGTCCCTTCCATATTGAGATC
Organism: Platanthera guangdongensis; assembly: GCA_039583875.1. NCBI lineage: Eukaryota > Viridiplantae > Streptophyta > Magnoliopsida > Asparagales > Orchidaceae > Platanthera > Platanthera guangdongensis. The sequence continues at coordinate 7,954,278 of CM077162.1, read as the reverse complement.
ACTACGACGCCTACCACTGTCCAATCATTCACGACAAAAGTGATACGTAATGCGGATTACTCTCACCCCAGTGAGGTGCTTAGCCAGTGAGTAACTTATCTCTTGTTTCTGATCCGTCTCTTGTGACCCCGACTGAGAGTGAGCCTGATCGGCCTATTGAATCTATAGTGTTGTGCCCCTCACCCACACCTCTTCCTCCGCCATATATCAGGTTTGTTAGCACCCCAACCACAAACCCATTTCCCGACACCACACCCACGGATCTATTCTTGAGCGTAGGCCTATGTCGCCCTCCCATTTTCATTGCCCTGAGTCACATCACGATTGAGAGCCCAGAGCCTGGTGTTGATCTCAGAGTGGCTATGTCACCCATTCTTGGGGACACTACCCCTCACGAGGGTACTCTTATGGAGGATCATGACCCTAGCTACGAGTTCTATGACGAACCCCCTTGTTGGGCCTCCTGATGAGCCACGACATCATGGTGAGGATGCGATTCAGGCGAGTCACTTGTTTATAAGTTTCGAGTTAGTGGTGCCTTTTCCATTATTGTCCCCGACCTAGCCCCAAAGGATGAATATTGTGTGGAACATCAAGTATTTAGGGCACCACCTGTTGACGCATCGCACGCTCGATGAGTTTTGGGACGCACCACCTGCTGACCCACCAGATGAGTTTTTATTTTTGGGGATACTCACACTATAAAGTCAAGTCAGTCGGTGTACACGATTTTCACTCTGGTGGTCGTCGCATTTGCGATGACTTTTCTTACATACCTTCTGGTGAGCCCCCTGATGTGTTACATTCCCTAAGAGACATTTGAATCGTTACCAGCTCGTGTTTGAGTGTAGATGTTTCGCAACAAAATGATATATTAGTTTATATATTTTGAGTATATTTTCATGGGTTTGATGCAGTCCCCATCCGGGCACACTCGACGCACACGGGGTTTCGCCCGATCTCTTCGGTCAGCCGCCGGTGCCGATTTTTTCCGACGCCAAGGGTCTCTTCCGCCTTCACACAGCCCTCCGTCGATTCCAAGAGGCTTGTATCTCCAGCCCGCCCGCACCGCTTCTGATCCTCCAGCCATCCCGCCACCTCCTTTGATAGGGCGACAGCAGCTCCAGGGCCGACGGCTCTTCCCTGCTGATCAGGTCAGCCCAACAAATGCACCTATACAGGAGGTAAAAACAAAGGATTTGGAAGATCACAAGATAGAGAGCATGCTAATCCTTCAGTTTTGATGGGGTAATTCGGTCATATTTCATTTGCATTATTTGGAAAATAGTTTGCATACACCCATGAGTTTGTTGAGTTGTTCGTCATCATTTGCATGAGTCTGCTGTGTTGTCTATTCATCATTTGCATCCCCTCTCATGCGTGCCATGAGTCGTCACCTTCCCTAAGTTGGGTTGAGCTTGATAGAAACGACAAAAAGATCCATTATTGGTAATAAATCTAGTAAATCACATGCGTATGTTCACTGACAAGTGTAGGTGCTTCATGAAGGCAAGGAGATGATGGTGAGAATCTGCATTGTGAGGCTCTGTGCGAGGCTTGCTAAACGTTTGAGCATTCGGCGAATGGGTCCCGACTCAGTCCTGAGACGCATCGGGACAAATGCTTATGAGTTTGAAAACCCCGCAAGCATGGGAATCCATACTGTGTTCAATGTCGAGGACCTGACGCCATACTTTGCACCTCACGATTATTTGGGCCCATATTTTGGCGGCCCTCCCGATCCTTTGCCACCGTTTTTACCACCCACCCCTCAGTCTACCCCCGAGCCCTTGCCACCACATTCATTTTCCCATGCTCAGCCCATCCATGACCCCCAATTACCCGGGATCCTGTCCCCATCGGCTTCACCATTGGCACCTCAGATCCCACTGGATCCTTCTACTAGTGTGTTGAGAGATGTGCTTATCACTGAAATCATTACACATGAGTCTGTCTCCTCTACAGACGTTCTTGTGTGCCGCTACCTTGTTCGCTGGCGCGGACGACCCTTCACCGACGACACCTAGATGCTACTGCGGAGCTTGATCGATTCTCCCTGAACTTCGACTTAAGTACGACCATCGTCACTCATTGGAGATGGAAGCTTTTCAGTGCGGAGTTGATTGGCGAGGACATTTTTCCAGCGACGACATTTGGGCGACCTCTGATGGGCCTCTTCGAGTTTTATTTGGCATACAACAATAGAATTTTGATCCCTATTCATCGGGAGATGAATTCTTTCAAGCCGGAGAGATTGATGCGGAACAAAGACGAGGACTTGCAGTAGAGGACAAGTTTTGGGCCCGTTTGGGGCTGATTTGGCGACTTATCATATATGATGTGCCCGGATCAACGATCCGACTCTGTGTATGCGTCTGGATTCGCGTTGCGAATCAATTTCATATATAACTTTGTTTTTTTCAGATTTTATTTCATGTAGTTTTGACCCCGAAACCAACGATCAATCGTAGTCGTTGATTGCGGGTGCCCTAATTTCAGATTATTATATATATATGATGTTTAGAGCTGTCATCATCTTCATTGCTAAATGTTTGGAAAAGAAATCCCTTCATTCCGGTGATCTCCTCCGCGGCTCCGACTCCGTGGAACCCCTTGGTGACGACTCCTTGGGTAAGTTGTGTTTTTTTTTTAATTTTTTCCTCCACCGCCACTCTCCCTTATTGCTGTCCAACCACCGTCCCTGTTCTGATTCTCCATACAGCCAACCCCTTTCCTCAAAACTGGTCGATGAAGATTAGCATCAGCTGATCGAACTCCCCAATCAACACTTCCTCCAGTCCCCCTCCCATAAACAACTTCCCCTGTTAATAACGCATCTAGCCAGCCCCCCAATCAGAACTCCCTCGGGTCCCCTCCCATAAACCGCTGCCCTTTTCTTTGCTGTCCGCCGCTACCCATCAAGATGCCGCCTACTCTACCACCCATAGCCCGCCGGTAGCCCTCCCCCACACTATTTCCAGCCACCACCGCCCCTCAACCACAACCTGCAATCCCCCAGTTGCACCACTGTTGGCCCCTAACATGTGGAACCATCTCCCAACCCCCGACCAGCCTTCCCCTTGCCCGATCTAGTTCCACCAACCACTGGAATCCCTCCTTGATCCCTTCAACATTCATATCCAGTTATTTACATCAGCACTATTATTCGTATTGTGTTTTTGTATCGGTTTTCAGTTGTAAAACATTGTTGCAGTTGTTTATTACATGTTTGTTTGAGAGTTTATTATAGTTATTTGTGCTTGGATTAATCTCTAAGACTCTAACTGCAGGAAGGGTTTATTCGTCGCGCGCTCTTGCTTTGACCCTACACGCGGAGGAAAGCCTAAGCTTGTTTTTTGCCTAATAAAATATTTTGCCTTGCTGTGAATTATTTGCGTGAGATGTTAGTATTTATTATCTAATTTGTGATTAATCCGTTGGGATATACATAACATGTATGGTTAGGTCACCGATTTTCTGCCGCCCATAGATTTGTCCTGTGTCAATTGTTATTAAACATTCAACAATGAAGATGACGACAACCCTAAACATTATATATATAATAATATAAATTAGGGCACCCAGTTTCAACGACTACGATTGACTATTGGTCTCGGGGCCAAAGCTACATGAAATAAAACTCAAAAAATACAATGCTATATATGAAATTGATTCGCAACGCGAATCCGGACACATCCACGGAGTTGGATCGTCGATCTGGGCACACCATATATGGTAAGTCACCAAATCAGCCTTGAACGAGCCCAAAACTCATCCTTCATTGCAAGTCTCCGTCTCTGCTCCGCATCAGCCAGGCTATACATGAGTACATGCTCAAAGAACATCAGGTGTGCTTACAACGTTCCGGTCTAAAATTGTCATTCATGGTCACTTGGAAGGTGGTGGATGCATTTGTTTGGCCAAACAACGTGAATAAAAACTCGTAGTGGCTGTCTTAAGTCCTGAATCTGATTTTGTGGATATCTTCACCGCGTGTTCAGATCTGGTAGTATCCTGAGTGGAGGTCGAACTTGGAGAAATATGCGGCCCACGAAGCACATCCAAAAGCTTATAAATTACTGGAATATGGTTATTATGTGCCATGTTGATATATTCAACTCTCTGCAATTAATTCAGAATTGTTAACTTCCACCCTTCTTTCGAAAAAATTAAACATGATTTGAGAATATGCCCACACTTGGGTAGATCAATCCGTCCATGAGCATCTCGGAAATAAGCCACTCGATCTCATTTTTTTTTGCATATGGCTATATTGGTATGGTTAAAACAAAAAAAAATTGTACCCCCAGCAGAAGTGGAATTCAATGTTCTATTTACCTTTCATCATTGTGTTCATCTCGGGTACTGGAGCATGCTTAATTATGGAGTACGAGTACTTCCTAGAAGGTCACCCTCATAGGACTACTATCACTGGAGCATGCTTAATTATGGAGTTTTGAACATAACTCTCCACTTGCTCCAAAAAAAAGCCTATGATATTTGAGGTTCCACATTATTACTTAGTAAAACAATTTTTTCTCCAATTTCGATGTTAGATTTGATTCGATCCTACACCTTTCACCTTGAAGATTTTCAACTTAGATTCCTTCCAGGAGATGCTTTGGTTGGGCTTCACTGCCCCAAAGGCGCTCCTCGCGCTCATCAGATTCAGGATTTATGGGCTGAGAGCCTGAGATGAGCTAAAGAGGACAATATTTTTAATTATGGGGGGTTGAGTCATTACAAATTGTATCAGAGCCAGACCTCATGTAGTACGTTCGGGAACAAACTATGCAGAAACTGGTGGACTTTTAATATTCTAAATTTGATGACGGCGGTTTGTTGAGGGAGGGAACCATTTTGGGGGTAGTGAGACCCAAACATAGTATATCCTAGAAGGCTTCTCGAACGACATACTTCTGGGTGAAAGGAGATGTAGGATTGAACTGAATCTCATAGTGGAATAGGTGAGGAAGTTGACGTAGGATATCATGCGCTTAGACAAAAGCAACATCCATGACGTCAACTAAAACTCATACGCGCATTCATACTAGATCTCTAGTTTTATTCTTATTATGCATTTTTATGGTGAGCATTGTTATAAGCTCACTTGTATTTTATATTATGGCTTCTATTGTGAAACTTTTTATCATATATTTAAACTTTGAGAAGCCAAGCCTAAAACATTACAAGCCTAAATCATTGGCCCATATATTAGCCCATCTCTCCCTCTTTCATCAAATTTTCTTCCCTATCACACTTATGAAAAACTCCTTACCTACCACCTGCTTAAACTCCTTATCACCTTTGCAAAGTCCTCACCTATCATATTCATGAAAATCTTCTTACCTACCTCCGTCATGAATGATCTCCTCATCTACCACAATCCTTACCTCTTTGGTTCCTCAACTCTATAAATAGTTATGAAAGTTCATGATGTAAGATCATTTTTTAATGATGTGAGATTGGCTTTTGTTATACTTCTCTCATTTTGTATTTTTTCCCTTTAAGTGACAGACTACTAAGAGAGTAAGTGTACACCCCTTAACGAGGAACATTCAATGAAGGAGAAGGTGACTTTCCAGTGAAGGTTTGTCCGATTGACACCAACTCGAGTTATTTTATCAACCAAAAACAAGTATAGTTAGCGACTCATTATTTTAAGGGCAACATTATTTCTCAATTCAAAATTTATTATTGCTTTTAAATATATTTTAAGGGTAAACATTATTAGTTAGCGACTCATGACATGCCACAAAACTATTAAAGATTTTAATTTCGGGTTGCCATTTAAAATTAGTCGCTTCTGAGTTCCAAGTGCTTTGTCATAATTGATTCTTGAATCTTCTTTGGGATAAGCATCTCTATTTGCATCCCATCCGTATATCCCTTCACATCAAATTGGTATCAGGGTTAGATTGTCATCAACTGTACTTACATTAAATATGACTCTTTTATTTTTGCTCTCGTTGTTATCAACTTTGCGCACACAAACCCCTTAGAAGCACCGCATCCCGAGGTAAAGATGATACCGAAAGAGTTTTATGACTTATCCTGTAGAATTACCTGCTAACTTACCTCCTTTAAGAGCATCCAACAACAATTGATCTCATTCCTGGGTCTCCCCTTCTATATCTCCCTCTCTAAATAATGAGCTCTGCTAACAGACTCATATCTACGAGGTTGGACGAGGTTGGGGTGTACGGTCCGCGGATCTGATGAAAGCCGTCTTTGTGCAACACCAAGGTGGGCCCCATGGTGGGACACCAGGGTGGCAGGCAGGTGTGACGCCTGTCCTGCATCATAACACCCGACCTCTTAGATAAGGGTCTTTCAGCCGATGAGAGTCTTTCAACAGAGCTCTCATCACCAACTGATCCAAGAGTCTTTCAGCAGGTAAGAGTGTTTCAACAGAGCTCTCTTCACCAACTGATCCGCGGATCAGTTGGTGATGGGAGCTCTGCTGAAAGACCCTTATTTGGGAGGTCGGGTGTTCAATCCACGGATCAGTTGGTAATGATAGCTCGCATGAGAGCTCTTTATCAAGGAGGTTTCGAGATCGAATCTCGACCTCAACAACCTTTCGGCTTCTTGTGTTGGGACCGGAAACAGGTTGGGGTGTACGACACGCGGGTCTGATAAAGCCGCCTTGGTGCGATGCCATAGTGGATCCCCTGGTGGAATTCTAGGGTGACAGATAGATGTGACACTTGTCCTGCATTAATAGGCCAGTAGGCTAGGGCAGGTGTTGTATGTTTCATTTAGGGTATCTTCGATGAATCAAGGAATTAGGGCTGCTCCCTAAAGGTTTCTTGTCCTTATTCTTCTCTGTCCCTACTGCCCGGCTTCTCCCCTTGACATCTTCCTCTCCCTGTTTCCTAATAATACCCATGGACAATCATTTGCTAAAAGAATAGTCCTTTTAGTTGTGGCAGTCAATTTATGTGTGCCTCTAATGCTATTAATTAGTAAGCTTGTGGACAAGTTTTATCATTCACACTAGTAAATTACTCAATGGTCTTATCATTTGGACGGAATTCAGGCCATATAATTAGAATTATGGGTCCATTTTCATTTCAATTCGACCTCCAATTTCAATTATGATGCCCCAATTCCACCTAACAGTAATATAGTCTTTTTTGTTGGAAATCTTATTTTGTATGAAAAGTAAGAAGCAAACCTTTTGATGCAGTACGAATCTACAGGTGGCAGGGGACCGGTGCCCAAACTCAACGTGCAATGCAAATGACTAAACGACACATGCGAAATGCAACTATGATCAACTCAAAGTGACATGACGGGACAAGCAATCCAATAAAATGTTTGCATAACATCAACACTGATGCGAAGAACCATTCGATTTAAATTGTCAATAATTTAATTAATTAAAATAAATCGCAGTTTGTGCACAATCGATTTGATGATAAGTGAAATTTGTAGCACCGATTTTAATTCACAGACAATTGAGGCGCAAATACATTCAAGTGCGCGCCGAATACATCCCGCAAATTAAACGACGAAATTAATAGCAATTGCATAAGAGAGTCAACAATCCCAAGACAATAGATCAAAAACAAAGCATCCAAAAGCAAAAAATACAACATCCATACCTAGACTTACTAATGCATGTGGCGGCGTGGCTTTGGGGATGAGGAAGGCGCCAATGTAGATGGTCTTGGAACGAGATTGGATCCACACGAGGGCTGAACAGAGGTGTATGTAGTGGATTAGGAGAGCTGCAGGTTGCTGGAGGGCTTGCGCGTTTCAGGCGGGGGATGACAACAATGTTGCGGGTTTGAGGAAGGTGGCGGCTGGGTTGGGCATGGTCGGACGAGCTAGGGGTGGTGGGATCTGCTGTTGGGAGGGAGGGGTCAGGCTGGCAGTGGTGGCGGGGGATTCAACGGGCTGGCAGGAAGGGGTCGAGATTGGGAAACAGGGAGGGCGAACGACGGGATGTTAGGGAAAACAGCAGGAGAGGCCGGACAGGCAAGGGGGAGGGTTGGGCGTGGTCGACCTGGGAAGGAGAGGGCAGTAGGGGCTGGGAGAAGGCTCGATCTTAGGGGAGGCAGGGCACACGGCTGTAGTGATGCTCGTAATCCACCGAGTTATTGACCGGCTGCACAAAGGGCAACCATCGATCTCTAGGCCAGTTACACAAATGAGTATATATCGGGGAAGAAGGAAAAATAAGACAAGGGAACCCCTATGGACGACTAATAATACTCGGGCCGATCAGGGGATAAATACAACATAAAATACATAAAATAATATATCAATTTGACTCAGGTCGACCATCGGGCGCACCCATGGACTCGGATCGCCCAAACGGGTCACCGATCACCGCCTACTGCGGGAATAGACACGTGTGGTCCGTCGATTGTCATCAACTCCCTCGACTTGAAAGCACTCATCTCCGGTGAGTGAATACAGTCATACTCTCGGTGTATGTCCGGGGCAAATTTCCCTGACTCCTCAATAGAAATCCAAGTATCGTCAGAAACCGGGCGGGCGAGCCAAAGGTCCAAGTAACGCGGGACCATCCGACCTCCCGTCGCAGTGAAGTCATGACTAATGATCTGTAGGGCATCTCCGGTAGGCGTAGGTGATTGTCAAAATTTCATAGTTGACAAGTTCAAACAATTTAAGAAAATGATTGTAAGACATGTAATGAACATGGATCATGCAGCATAGAATAGTCAAGCACAACATATGAATGAACATGTAAACAATGAACCTCAAAAAAAGACATGCTTGCATGACTGATGCATGGGCAACACGACTGATGCGATGCTAGCTCTATGTGGCGAGGGTCCCTTGAAATAGGTGGTTTATCAGGAGGTTCATCGGGCGAAGTGTAATAAAACTCAGTGAGTGTACGTTGAGTGTCAGAATGATCGTGTGAGACGCCAACACTCCAATACGAACTCATATGATTTTTAATCTCTTAAGGAACGTGACGCATCAGGCGCCTCACCAGGAGGTATATATGAAAATTCGTCGCGAAGGCGACGATCACCTCAGTGGGTAACAAAGACATCAATAACATGATATGATGCTCGAGTGTGGCGTGTGCCGCTAATAAGAAAAAACTCATCTGATGGGTCAGCATGCAGTATGTTTACGAACTCATCACGAGTGTGGTGTATCATATGCTCAATTATCCAAACATCGGGCGGATGCTCTAGTGTACCTAAACAAATCCTGACATATTCAATGTTGCCCTCAAGACACGCTCTTCAACGCAAAATAAGGGTTGTGCATTGGAGAGGTATCAATAAGTCGCGCTCACAGATAACTCGCTCAACGAGATGTCCATCTCACGGGGAAGTGGTGGTTCATCAGGTGGCTTGTTAAGAGGGTCATTAAAGAACCCGTCAGTAAGGTCCCGATCCTCCAAGTGAATACTGCTAATAAGGGTAGTGTCCCCCATAGCAGGCGGGCCAACCACCAAGATATCGACACTAGGCTCGAGGCTCTTGATCATGACATGACTCAAAATAAGGATAAGGGGAGAGTGAGAGGAATTCATACTCAAATGGAGGTTAGCCGGCGAGGTGTCAATAAATGGGTGTATGACCAAGGGGGTAACGAGGCCAACATAAGGTATAGAAGAAGGATAGACCGTCACAGTGCCACTAGGTCGCTCGGCCTCGCTCTCGTGACCAAACTCACCAGACGTACATATGACGCTCTCTACTTGTAATATAAGGCCAAGGTCAGATTCTGCCTCAAAATCGCGTGGGCACGGAGGCTTGTCAAGAAGTGTACCAAAATCAGGTAGCGAATCGCTCTCATCTATGGGAGTACTACCGACATCAGTGGTTTGACTTGAATCCTGATGTGTCGCTCTATAGGTTCCCCTAGGGCAAATTTCAAGCGATCCATTTGAGCTCGTTGAAATTCGGCTTCAGGTATCTCTATTGGTGGAACACTTGGGTGACCTCTATAAGGATCCAGATAGTCATCAAAATGTTCATCCCTTATAGACTCACAACGTGTCAGTGGGAATGTGATCTCTATGGGTGCATAGCAGTGGGCGAGAGTGATCATCGAAGTAGTATGAAGATCTCTCTGGAGGGGCTCTATGAAAATACTCAACTATACCAATATCAAGTCATGGCGTGCTGTAGTGACGAAAACGTGAAGTGCTAGAATCATAGCGATCGTCTCTAAGAAATTTTGGCGAAGGGTCGACACAATATTTAGAATGAGCGAAATGTGAATAAAGATGATCATCGTAATAATGTCATGAGATAATACCTATAGACTCCAATACTGCGTAAATAAAAGCGGCGCTTCGTAACCTCCCTCTGATACCAATTGATGCAGCACGAATTTACAGGTGACGGGGAACCGTTGCCCAAACTCAACGTGCAATGCAAATGACTAAATGACACATGCGAATGCAGCTACGATCAACTCAAAGTGACATGACAATACAATAAAATGGTTGTATAACACCAACATTGATGCGAAGAAACATCCGATTTAAATTGTCAATAATTTAATTAATTAAAATAAATCACAATTTGGGAACAATCAATCACATGATAAGTGAAATGGTAGCACGAATTTTAATTCACAGACAATTGAGGCGCAAATACATTCAAGTGTGCGCCGAATACGTCCCGCAAATTAAACGATGAAATTAATAACAATTGCATAAGAGAGTCAACAATCCCAAGACAATAGATCAAAACCAAAGCATTCAAAAGTGAGAAATACAACATCCATATTTAGACTTACTCATGCATGTGGCTGCGTGGCTTTGAGGATGAGGACGACGCCAGTGTAAAAATGGATTTGGCACGGGATTGGATCCGCGCGAGGGATGAGCGGACGTGTATGTAGTGGATCAGGAGGGCTGCAGGTTGCTGGAGAGCTTGCGGGTTGCAGGTGGGGGACGAGAACGGCGTTGCGGGTTGGGGAAGGTAGCAGCTGGGTTCAGGAAGGCTGGGGGGCTAGGGATGGTGGGATCTACTGTTGAGAGGGAGGGTCTTGACTGGCAGTGGTGGCAGGGGATTCAGCGGGATGGCAGGAAGGCGTCTGGACTGGGAAACAGGGAGGGCGAGCCGCGGGATGTTAGGGAAAACAACAGGAGAGGCCGAGCAGGCAAGGGGGGGGGGGGGGGGGGGGGTTGGGCGTGGTTGACCGAGGTCCCTAGGCCAGCCACACAAAAGATTATATATAGGGGAAGAAGGAAAAATAAGACCAGAGCATCCCGATGGACGACTAATAATGCTCGGGCCGATCGTGGGATAAATACAACACGAAATACAAAAAATAATATATAAATCTGACTCGGGTCAACCATCCGGGCGCACCCACGGACTCGGATCGCCCAAACGGGTCGCCGATCACCACCTCCTGCGGGAATAGACGTGTGGGGCCGTCAATCGACATCACTTTTGTTGGTCGCCGATAACCGCCTCCTATGCATTTTATGGCTGATTGCTTATTTCCAGGTTAACAGGTATCCTACGGATAAAAAATATGCACATGATGATAACTAATTTCATAATGTTATTTGTAGAAGAATTATGAAAAAGTCAATGTAAAGGCTCATTTTCTTAGCCCATTAGAAGATTCTTCTCATGTATAGATTTGTCTCATATCTTGACTTGAGTTAATATATCACTCCTCTCTCTTATATATATGTACAAAAACTTGTTTTAAGGATACTATATGAATTTTGAGCTTCGTATTCCATTATTTTTACGCGGTATCAGAGCCACTCGATTTCTAACATAGAACATTCAACGATTGAGCTCTCACTCCCGCAGATTGAGCTCTTTCTTTCAGCTTGAATCTTTTTTAAGGTACTCGCAGCCTGTGACTCTGGAGCTCGCCAACTTCCTATGCTCAACATTGTCCCAAATAACCAACCCCACCCCACCTTTTATAGGCAAGCCGATTGCTGGTGTACTAGCAAATCCCTGTACACGAACTCGTTGACCCCCTTCTAGTTGGTGTGCTTGTCGTCTGCATCCGCCAGGTTTTGTCGCTTCCCTCTGGCGTAGGAACCACCTATGTCTCTCGCCAGCCTTTTGTGCCAAGTTCGCAGACCCGACAATAACATTCTTTATCTCCCTCTTCAGTAACAAACTCCCCTACTCTTTTAACTCGAGCACTCGCCAAAGTTCTTCGTTCCAGATCCAACCGTAGAGTTCGCGATCTTTTCTCTCCATCACTCACGAACTTTCTCTCAAGGACTCGTTGCTATGCAAAATCGTCAACTCTTGTATCCCGATTCCTCTCGAGCGCTTGCTGATTACGGGCCTCGCCAAACTCGTGGAAGCCGAACCCCTTCGGTACTAAAGCTCGCATATCCCTCCTTCCTGAGCTCCGTACTTCCAAGACTTGTTGTTTCTTGCTTCTAGTCTCTCCTCACTTTTGGATTGAGCTCGCACGTGTTGCTTGAGCTCTCGTGTTGTTGGAGCTAGCTTGGACTACTATCTACAACTTGTGCTCGCCCTTATCACTCAGCTCATTTTTTGGACTCCTCTCCATTTCTTTAACATGGGGACCAATGTTGCGGCCACCTCCTCCATCATTCCAGTCACCCTTACTTCGGCTTCCATCTATGAAGTTCATGACGAACTCAAAATTACCACTATCTCCCCCACAAAAAAGAAAATTTTATTGAGTGGGTCCACTGGGTACGTTGAGTACTCCATACTGAGTGTCTTCATCATCTGACCCATAACCCACCTGTTGAGCCTATTGAGCAATGACTCTGGGATGATGGTAGTGTTCTACCCTAGATCTTCAATTCCATGAAAAGTGAGTCATATCACATGACTATGCACCATGAAACCACGAGGGTCATGCGGGATGAACGGAAGTCCCTATACTCTAGGAAGGACAACTTTCAACATCTGTTCGATCTCTTTAGGGACCTCTAAACTGTCGAATCAGATTCGGAAGGTGACCTGTCATCATTCATGGAGTAGTGCAAAACTCTCGTCGAGGCTTGGATTCTTTACCGGCGGGCGATGTTGGATTTCGCTACCTAATAGGCTCAGAAGGAGGATGTCTCCTTAACACTGATGATGACACAACTACCACCTTATCTATACAGTGTTCGTATCAACATCTTATCCTCTCTCACTATTCCCTCTCTTTTATATGTGTGTTGCATTGTTTTGAAGGTGACTCCGCCCGCCGATGTCTCGTTAACGTTTTCACCTGCCCTACTCCAACACTCTGCTGAAGCTCGCCTCCATATACTGGTAATCATGGAGGTCACCATGGGTCTGAGTGGTGGGCAAGATGGATGAAATCGTTACAAAGGACAAAACATTCGTCTGTGTACCCATTGTGGTAAGACAAATCATACTGAGGCCACGTGTTACAGAAACATGGGTTCCCGCAACATCCTTCCAATCCTCAGCACCATGCTTTTCCAACGGTGAATGTTCATGCCATATCCCGCTTTGACATTGACATCTTACAGGAGGAACTCCAGCATCAACGAGGGCTAGTTACTCGGACTTCCATCTTCATCTCATCTATCTCCAATGAAGGTGTATCATATTTTTCCCATTGTCTCTCCTGAATAGTAGACTCCGGAGCCACGAATCACATTACTCCATAAAACCCTGCGCGGTACACATGCATTGCTTATCCCAAGTTTATCACTGTTGCCAATGGAGAAAACATTTCGTTCTACAGATCTAGAAATGTGCCTCACACTTCATCTATCTCTCTTCGCTCTGTATTTCATATTCCCGTCTCTCTATTTAATCTACTTTTTGTTAATCGTTTTGCTCATGAACATGACGGCTCCATCACATTTCTCTTCTTCCTTTGTGGTGCAAGATCGATGGATGTGGAGTATCATTGACAGAGGACGGCTATCAAATGAGCTCTACACCCTAGGCCTTCCCACCACAACTATGTCCTCTATCAGTTTGTTGATTGACATTGACATCTTAATCATACTCCCCTTCCTATCTTACAGAATGCTCTTCCTGATTTTTTTTTGAATTTATATTATATCTACGGGAAACATCTCTCTACATTCTTCTCTCATTGTACTAGGAGCTATGCTTCCTTTGATTTAGTTTATTCGGGCATTTGAGGCCCCTATACTGGATATCATTGTCTTACAGTTATTAATGATCATTATCATATAATATGATTACATTTACCGCGCGATCTCTCTGAATTACTGTCTTTCGCTCCTTCATCGACGTGACTCGTAGTCAATTCTCACACAATTAAAATCCTTTGAACCGATAATGCACGCGATTGTACGAGTTATGAATTCCTGGAAACTTGCAGTACATTGAGTTTTATCCACCAAACATCATGTGCTAATACACCATGACAAAATTATGTGGCCGGGCGGAAGAACCGCCATATCTTTCGAGTTTGTTCATTCTCTTACGTTTTAAATTGCAGACATTCAAGATCTATTGTAACTTCACAGTCTCCACCGCATGCTATTTAATTAATCGCATCATCGCGTCCATCATAAACTTTGCGACACCATTCTCCTTCCTCTTTCCTTTAACACTTCCCTTCCCCTTGACTCCTTATATCTTAGGCTCTGTTTGGGGGGACTTATTTTCACCGGTCAAGCGGTCACGACCGCATGAACCGGACCATAATTAAGGACTGGTTCATGCGGTCGTGACCGCTTAATCGGTGAAAGAAAGTCCTCCCAAACGGAGCCTTAGAATGTGTTTATTTTGTCCATCATTTTGGCCCTGCTATTGACAAAATGGCCCCACGCCCTAGCAAATATATATTTGTTGGGTACTCTCGCACACAAAAGGGTTATGTGTATTACTCTCCTACCGATAAAAAAACTATTACTTCCGCTGATGTCACCTTCCTTGAGGATCAACCCTTCCATTCCTTTACTTTTAATATCGTACCACCTGCTATCTCGTATCCCAACGTCCCCATCACTCACTCACCACTACTATTACCGACACCATCTCCTATTCCACCACCCCTCCTCCTATACGTGTTTACGCTTGTCGTCATTTTCATTCCAATACCTTGGGACGATTTCCCCTATTGATGAAGCTCCATGGGTAGCTTATCCGACTACACCTCCCACCCAAGATGGAGTCCCCTCTTCTGCTCACCCTCTCTCTCATTATGTCTTCTTTCATTTCTTATCTTCAGAACTTTAAAGGTTTGTGGCTTCCTTGTTTTTTATTTACACCCTCTATTATGTGCAAGAATCTCTTTAGCATTCAAGGTGGCAGGACGCGGTGGATGATGAAATGACTGCCTTTTGGGTCAATCAGACCTGGGACCTTGTCTCCCTTCCTCCTGGTCAATCCCTTTTGGGATGTAAATGGGTATTTACTGTGAAGCATCATCCTGATGGCACCATTGAGCCCCTCAAAGTTCATCTCGTGGCTCGCGGTTTCCCTCAACAATATGACCTTAACTATGATAAAACGTTCTCTCCAGTTGCTAAGCTAAAAATGATACAGGTATTGATCTTCTTGGCCGACCATCGTCATTGACAGTTGCATCAACTTGATATCAAAAATGTATATCTCATCGATCTAACAAAAATTGTTTACATTCAACAACCTCCTGGTTATGAAATCACAGGGCACTCTCTTAACTGCCACATCAAGAAATCTATCCACGGCCTTAAGAAGTTGTTACATGTCCGTGATTGCGAGCGTGTGCGCCAGAGAAGAGGAGGGAAGTCCTCAAGAGAGGAGGAGAGAACGGCCCGACGAGCTATGGCGGCGGGGAGGCGTGCAGTGTCGATCGGCGGAGCGGCACGACGGGATCGCGCGGTATCGCGATCTGGAGCGGGCGGTTAGGGCAACTCCGGGTTCGATTCGTGGAGATATCTGGAAGAGTTAGAGAGAGAGAGAGAAACTAGAGAAAGGAATAGAGAAAATTAAAGACAAATTTGTGCTTGCTTGGTTCTAGTCTTGGCTCCGCCCAAGTATAAATAGTCATCAAAATGCCCCCTCCTTGGGCTTAAACACGGATGATCGATTATGCATATAAAATTATAAAGTATAATAGATAAATAGTTCGCGAACAACCAAGGCGAGATCAAGGCGGGACCGTAACATCCCCACCCTTCCCGATGACAATCTTGCCCTAAAGCTTGGTCTGTAGTGACGGTGGGCGTCAGATCTCTCGTGTCAGTGTCATCATCCCGTTCAGAAGCCGAGTCGTCAACCTCCAACCAGAAGAGGCGCTTGCAGCGATGTCCGCGAAAAAAGGCTCGTCACAGTTGTAACAAAGGCCCTTGGCACAACGGTCATTCATCTCCTATGGCGACAGTCGTCAAATGGTAGCTGGGCGGTCGGCGTCGCGGTCTGGGGCGAGGAGACCGACTGTGGTCGGTGACAGAGGCCGCGGAGGATGCTTGGACCCCTCGGTGCCCTGGTGATGTAGATGAGGGCGGTTCAAAAGCAGACGCTTCTCGCAAACGCGAGCCAAACTCATTGCAGTGGTCAGATCTGCGGGTGCCTGAATTTCTACGTTCATGCGGAGGCGCTCATGGAGTCCCGCCGTGAAGATGGACACATGTTGTATCAGAAGAATGGTGGTAGTGCGGGCCAAGAGGACTTGAAACTGTTCAAGGTACTCGTCGATCAGACCGGTCTGTCGGAAAGCAATGAGATCCCTTAAGGGATTGTTATGGAGCGGTGGGCCGAAGCGGAGGGTGCAGTTGACCTTGAAATCTTCCCAAGATAGTAGCGGTTTCTCTCGTTGCAGTTGGGAAAACCAAAGTTGTGCGGGGCCCATCAGGTGGAAGGCCGCAATATTGAGCCACTCTTCCCAAGGGGTGCGCTGGTGGGCGAAGAACTGCTCGCAACGAGAGAGCCAGGCTAAGGGGTCTTCGTGGCCGTCAAATATGGGGAAATCCAGCCGTAAGTATCGTGGCACCCCGTTGCCCTCGTGTTGCGGGGGAAACAATTCCGGCAGAGTTGGCGGAATTGACACCTCACTGGAGGAGCCCGCTGTCGGTTGGATCGGTCGGTTAGCCGCTAGTTGGGCGGTGAAGACGGCAATGATGGCGTTGTTGTTATCCGTGAGGAGCTTGACGAGAGACTCGAAAATTTGCGAGAGGGAGGGCTGGTCGGCCATCGCGTAGGAAGAAAATAATGGGTTGTCGGCGCCGGAGAGGGGAGGAAGAAGGGTCTGACAACGGAAGTAGCCCGGTAGAGGCAGTGAGCAAGGGGCCCCCGTCGAGAGAGGAGCCGAGAAGGATGCACGGGGAAGAGGGGCCGACGGAATAGGGCTGGCGGAGAGTGGCGGAAAATGGAGCCGGACAGGGAGTCGGCTGGTCGAAGCTTTTCGAAGCGGAGTTGGGCCGTGCGAAGCGACCGAGAGGGGTAGGCGACGGCAGATCTGGGAGGTCGGTCGCCGGTTGATGCTGCGGTGGTGTCACGGGTGTTGGACGGGCTTCAATGGCGGTTGCACCAGGTGCAGGAACACTCCAACCGTAAACTGAGCTCAATAAACCAGATGCAATAGAAGGCAACAACAAAATCTTGTATTATCAACAATCTTCATTACAGGACGAGACATACATGACGAGACATGATTTTGCCACGTAAAAAAGGGAAGAAGAAACAACAAACAAGCCGGACGGACAGAAGCTGAGCCCGCCGAGACCACTGAGGTCGTCAAGCCGCTGCTGCACCAAATTGATCTACGGAGTCCGCAAAGACCGCAGACAAACCGTTATTCTGCCGAACACCTTGTCCACTCTCTGCGAGCTGCCTAACCGCAGAGGTTGCCTAGCTGTCAGAGTCCGCGAATAAGAGCCGCTGTAAACTGAAAGAACAGACCGCCCAGACCGGCAGACAGGTTATTGAACTCGATATGCTGAGTGAGAGAAGACTGGCTGGCCGCAAATGCAACTTGCTACAAAACCGCCAATTGTTAACCGCAAGCTCCACTGATCCCCGACAGCAGTCAGAACCAGACTCCTGGCTTCACAGTGCTAGCCGCACAACCTGCAAACAACAAACCAGTTAACCTTATCAAACCGCGCGAACAGAAAATCCGAGGCCGCATCAATTAACTCACGCTCAACTTACTGTTCATTTAGTTACTGTTGATGTGACAGATGGTCCAATTTATAGGCGCAGAGAGGAGTGTGGTCACCGCCCTAATGGATATAATCACCACCCTAGCTCGCAGCTAGCACCAAACCGTCCGCCCAGTCCGCATGGATAAGGCCGGACACCAGCCTATCCGACTGGCATCAAGGCAAGAAGCCAGTCTGCAACCCGGCGGACACCTCACTAGTCCGCACACTGCAACGGACACAACAACAACCCGCACACCCAGCGGACACCGCATCAGCATACAACAATAAGTCCACGACTAACAGGCACAAACCGCCCGATCAACCAGCGAACAATGCGGACTCTGCGATCAAGCTAAACTTGTCACAACGTGACCAAGTTCCAAACCGGAGAACATCTGGCGCGAGCTCGACAGACAAGAACTCAGACCGCCAGCTCCCAAGATAGTCCGCCAACATGCGAACTCCGTGGTTATCACCTAACCGCTCCACCAGAGCAAGGGCAACAGCCGAAGCCGAAATCCCGATTTCCACATGCAGTCCGCATCAAGCGAACTCCGCGAACTCAACAGGAGTCCGCCCCTCCCGCGGATACTCCACCTATCCGCATGGTTACTCTAGGGAACACGCCAACTGCAAAACAGCAAGCCGAACAGGCTGGTCGCCATCACCAGGACGCAACATCGGACCGCCAAGGCCGCGCCATCAGTTCGCCAGACTGTCCGCCCAGGCCGCGCGGTCTGCCCGATCAACCCCCACTTTCACTTCACAATTTTCAACACTCCCCCTTAAAGTGAGAAATGGTGACCAAGCCCAACAGTCCCTGTAACCGAGTAAGTGACACCTTTGGCAGCGGATTCATGAAGATGTCCGCGATGTTGTCCTCACTCCGTACATGCTCCACCATAAGAGATCCCTCCAATACCTCTCGAATGAAGTGGTGCTCAATCTCTATATGCTTGGTCCGCGCGCGACAATCTGGATTATTAACCGGTTTCAGGGCACTCTCATTGTCACCGCAAAGCAGAGTTTGACCGCAGACTTCTTCATAGACGTCCTCTATTAATCTTCTAAGCCAGATGGCTTCCCGAGCTGCCAAGGCCGAAGCCTTGTACTCTGCTTCCGTAGTAGAGACTGACACTGAGTCTTGTTTCTTGCTACACCAAGAGATACTGGCTGATCCACATGTGAAGACATAACCGGATGTTGACTTCCGGTCGTCTGAATCTCCCCCATAATCAGCATCCGAGTATCCTTGAAGAGTAAAACCCGTGTCTCTCCCATAAAGGAGACCCATATCAGAAGTGGACTTCACATACTTCAGAATGTTCCTTGCCGCCATCAGATGAGGCTTCCTGGGTTCCGCCATATACCGACTTACTCGGCCAACCGCATAAGCAATGTCTGACATTGTAATTGTCAAGTAGATAAGACTCCCAGCCAGAGCCCGAAACACCAAAGGATCTGGAAGAATCCTCCCCTCATCCTGTCGAAGTTTGATGCTAGAATCAAAAGGAGTAGAACTACTCTTCCCCTCCCGCATGCGGAATCGCTGAATGATCCGTTCCGCATAGCCCTTCTGGGACACGAGTATGCCGCTCTCTTTCCTCTCCACCTCAAGTCCGAGGAAGTGGTGGAGCTCACCCAAGTCCTTCATCTCGAACCTTATAGCTAGCTCTGTCCTGAGCCTAGCTACCTCCTCCTTGTAGTTACCCGTGATGATCATGTTATCCACGTACAACATCACCAAGACCAGAAGCTCCCCCTTCTTCTTGATGAACAAGCTCGAGTCTGAATTAGAAGCAAGATAACCGCAGAACTGGTGGTATTCTGCAATCTTCCCATACCAGTCTCGACGAGCCTGCTTCAAACCTTAGAGGGCTTTCCGGAGCTTGCAGACGTAGTCCGGATGTTCTTCAGATACATATCCCAGTGGCTGATGCATGAAAATGTCTTTGTCGATTTCCCCGTAAAGAATAGACATTCTTTACGTCTAGCTGCCACATCTTCCAACCCTGGCAAGCCGCCAAGGCCATAACCACCCGAACTGAAGTCATCTTTGCTATGAGACTAAACGTCTCCTCATAGTTTTCGCCGTACTGTTGTGAAAAACCTCGAGCTACAAGACGTGCCTTGTATCGCTCGATGCTTCCATCCGCCTTCTTCTTCAGCTTGTATACCCACTTGCAAGTCACAGGAGTAACGCCATCAACCTTGGGCACAAGGTCCCAGATCTCATTCTTCTTGAGGGCAGTCATCTCCTCATCCATGACATCTTCCCACTACTTGACTCTAGTGACTTCATTAAAGCTAGAAGGCTCCCGCTCATCCAGGGGGCCTGCGAAGAAACAAGAGACAAAACTCACTGCATTTCCTTCGCTATAACGAGCTGGTGGCTTGATGGTCCTCTTGGATCTCCGAAGAGTCTGCTCCTTGCTCACCACCTCTGTTGCTTCTTCAGAATCAGCTCCATTCCCGGGCGCACTTGGAGTGTCGCTCCCCCTGCTTCCTGAACCAGAAGCCTTTGCCCCAGAGCTTGAATCACCTGGAGATCCTAGTCACAGAAGACCTGAAGATCTTCAGCAGCCTCCTTCTGCCCTTCATCAGCCCTGCTCTCCTGCAATTCAACAGAGCCAACTTCATACGACGTCAGTTCATCAAAGACAACGTCTCTTGATACAACAAACTTCCTTGTCGCAGGATCCATACACTTCCATCCCTTCTTCCGCTCATCATAGCCCACAAAGACATGCTTCCTCGCCTTTGCATCAAGCTTGGTTCTCAGAGCATCCGAGACGTGTACGTAGCAGGTTAATCCAAACACCCGAAGGTGTTTCACGCTAGGCTTCTCCTTGAACAGCATCTCAACGAGAGACTTCATGTTGATCGGACTCAGAGGTATCCGATTGATTACATAAGTTGTGCAGGTCATTCCTTCCGCTCAAAAGGACCTGAGAATGCCCTCTGCATGAAGCCAACACTTGCAGGTTTTCGTCAAATGACGGATCTTCCTCTCCGCTACTCCATTTTGTTGTGGAGTATTAGCACAAGTGAGCTCTCTCTGGATCCCGTGCTTCCTGCAGAAGTTAGAGAACTCGGATGAAACAAATTCACCTCCGTTGTCTGATCTAAACTTCTTGATCCGCAGGCCAAGCCGACCCTCCACCAGCTCCTTGAACTCCACGAATAACCGGAAAGCATCTGACTTCTTATTCATGAAATACACCCAAGTATATCTTGAATAGTCATCAATTAACACTAGCATGTATCTGCTGCCTCCAAGACTAGCGGTGACAGTTGGCCCCATCAGATCATCATGGATACATTCCAATTGTGCCTTGCTCCTTGTTTGTGACTTGTCAAACGGAAGGCGATGAGCCTTTCCATACTGACACTACGCGCAAACATGATCATCACCGTAGGATGACAGCTTGGGCAAGCCTCTTACAAGACTTCTCACCGCCATGACTTTCAGTTTGTCCATCCTAACGTGCCCCAACCTTTCATGCCAGACAACCGCGCTATCGTTGGCACTCATCCGATCAACATAAGAGCTTGTTGATAAAACAAACAAGTCTCTAACTCTTCTCCCTACATGAGCAACATCAGCCTTTATCGTTGATACGTTCCAGAGAAACTTCACTTCTGTTGGGCCAAACAGAACGTGATAGCCCGCATCAACCGCGTTGGTCACTGAGAAGAGGTTCTTCTTCATGCCAGGTACGCGTGATAGACACTCCTTAACATGAGTGGACCCTGAGCACTATCCAAAAAAACTACACCCTCCTTCTCTACAGTATGAACAGAAGCATCAACCGTTATAATAACTTCATTACCTGAGAACGTTTGCAGCGATGAGAACTTCGACTCGTCTCCAATGAGGTGATGACAACACCTCGAGTCAACTATTCAGTCATCTTGGTAGTCGACAGTGGAAAGAACACAGACACACGTGCCCGTCAGAAAATCTCCTCCCCACCCGGCTTCCTCAGCACTGGAACCAGCTCTCTCCTTATCTGCAACATGCCCAGGCTGCAGCTTGACCTTGTAGTCACGTTTGAAGTGACCTAACTGATTATACCTGTAGCACTTCAACTTCTTCTTCCAGTTCTTCGTAGGAGCAGTACTCCTCTCTTGCTGATAGAAAGTTGAAGGCCCATCCTCAGCAGTAGTCTTCTTCTTCTTCTCTCATCTCTTCTTTTTACTAGTGAAGAGAGCCTCACTACCTCCTTCAGAGATAATAACCCCGGTCATCTGCCTAGAATCACCACCCCAGCTCGCAGCTAGCACCAAACAGTTCGCCCAGTCCGCATGGACAAGGCCGGACACCATCCTATCCGCCTGACACCAAGACAAGAAGCCAGTCTGCAACCTGACTGACACCTCACCAGTCCGCACGCTGCAACGGACACAACAACAACCTGCACACCCCGCAGACACCGCACTAGCCTGCAACAACAAGTCCACGACCAACAGGCACAAACCGCCCGGTCAACCAGCGGACAATGAGGACTCTGCGATCAAGCTGAACTTGTCACAACGTGACCAAGTCCCAAACCAGAGAACATCTGGTGCGAGCTCAGCGGACAAGAACTCAGACCGGCAGCTCCCATGACAGTTCGCCAACACGCGAACTCCGTGGTTATCACCTAACCGCTCCACTAGAGCAAGGGCAACAGCCGAAGCCGAAATCTCGATCTCCATATGCAGTCCGCATCAAGCGGACTCCGCGAACTCAACAGGAGTCCGCCCCTCCCGCGGATGTACCACCTATCTGCAAGGTTACTCCAGGGAACAAGCCAACTGCAAAACATCAAGCCGAACAGGCTGGTCGCCATCACCAGGCCACAACATCATATCGCCAAGGCCGCACCATCAGTCCGCCAGACTATCCTCCTCGGCCGCGCGGTCTGCCCGATCAACCCCCACTTTCACCTCACAATTTTCAACAGTTTACGCTGAATAACGAATTTAAAGCGGCGGCGTACAAAAATATTGCAGTCATTTCTCTATAATATTTTAAAAAATTTTCTTCCATTATTTCAATTAATGGAAGTCATCCATCATGTTGCTTATAATAGTTAAATTTTTTTGCGATGTTTACAAAATTTTCAATTACTAGTGAGCTAGTCGGATAGTACACGCCGGATAAAAAAACCGTCGCCCTATAAAAATATTTTAATAAATCCATGTAATGTTCTAATACATCCCAATCGGCATCGGTCAAATCATGACTATTTATCATATTATAATATTCCATAAGTAGTGATTTTTGTTGAAACGTTATTTTTAACATTTTATATGTTGAGTTCCATCTAATAGACATATTAAATTATCTTTTCAAATATTTTTTATCCTGTGCGTTTACAAATTTTTTAAAATCCTGAGATCATTACCTAGAACTATAAATGACTCTAAGCATAAGACAAATTTTTTCAATATACGGTTCTATAACGGCTAAGCTATCTTATACTACTAAATTTAAAACGTGACAAACACAGCAAGTGTGAAAAAATGCACCATTTAACATTGGTTTTAAATCGCGTTTTAACCAATCAATAACTACGTTATTGTTAGAGGCGTTATAAAAAGACTTATTATTTTATCTTTTAATTTAAATTCGCGCACACATTTCATAATTATATTATATATAGCTTTACTAGTGTGCGAATATTTGAAACTTTCAGAACAAATTACGCGCTTATTTAATTCCCATGAAACGGGATCGATCCAATGACACGTAATACATATGTACAATAATCCTACTTTTATGGTACTGCTCCAAACATCACTAGTTAAACTTACACGACCCTCAAAATTTTCAAAAAAAATTATTAACAAATGTTTTGATTCTAAATAAGCTTTAATGACGTCGCGCATAAGAGAAACTCTATTTACCTGTTGATATTTGGGCTGAAGGCCTCCATGCATGTATTCCTTCGTATCCTCGTTGTCGTAATGGCTGAATGACAACTCACGTTTGGTGACATGTTTCATCTGCAGGTCTCGTTGGCAAAGTTGATCGTATGTCCAAATTTGTCCTGCTCCTAAAATTTGGGTCTGACTGAACTCGAGAGCTTGTTTCGACACGAAAGACTTAAGGTGTCTTGATAGTGTTGAGTTGCCGGTAAGGGTCAGCAACTTTGAGCATAATTTACATCGCGTCTTAAATTCGGCGCCAACTTGAATCTTATAGAAGTACTCCCAAACTACCGCCTTACGATTGTGCTCCACCACTACAGACGTACTTTGAGTAGACGACCCTGGTATTGAGGAGGACGACGTCATGCTGTCGTTGTGGGAGTAAGAGCCTTGGAGGGAAAATGAAAGAGAGTGAGAGAGGGAGTGGGAGAGAGTTAGATAGTGAGTGTGAGAGAGAAAGAATTGGAGAGAGTGAGAGAGAGAGGAAATAGTGCTTAGGTTGGGGTTGTGGGGAAATGAGGAGTGAGAGAATGAGAGAGAGAGTGATTAGGAGAGAGATTGGGAGGGGGTGGCCGGGCGGGTTCGGGAAAGAGAGAGATGAGAGTGAGAGAGAAAGTGAAAGGGGGGTTATAATTTTTTTTAAAATTGAGCCTAGGGCCTAGGCTGGCCAGCCTAGGTCCTTGGCTTCAGCAGTACTGCAGCTGCTGCACAACAGTTGCTGCATAGCAGCTGCTGTGCAGCAGCTGCTGTACTGTGGGGCGAGCAGCCAACTAGGCTGCTGGCCCCAAGCTCCTAACGGCTCTTATTAGAGCCGTTATCAGCTAACGACTCTAATTAGAGCCATTTAACACGGTTCAATTTGGCCGGGCTTTGCCCGGGCTCGGGCCCGGTCCTGCCCGAAAATCGGGCTTTGCCCGACTCGACCCGAGTATTTGCCACAAATATGGGCCCTAGGCCCGGCCCGGGCTTTCTCTGGGCCGGGCCTAGCCGGGCTTTTGTCGGACCGGGCTTGGGTCGGCCCACTGGGCCCGAGCCTTTTGTACACGACTACCCAGAGATCCAAGCAGCAATTCCGAACTGTAGTAGAACATGAAAAAAGGATGAAAATAATAATTGTATTCTCCAAGTGTGTATAAACTACAAGTATGGGTACATATATAAGAAAAGAGAGAGATTCTCACTCAAAAGATGTGAGACTAAACAAGAAAGCTAAGTGGGCATATAAATGGGTAACACTTATTTGGGCTTTTACATCATTTCTTCTAATATTCTCTAACACCCGCCCGCAAGCTGGAGCATATAGGTCGTAAGCACTAAGTTTGGACAAGAACTGATGATACATTTGTCGTGGTGGCGTCTTGGTGAGAATGTCAGTAACTTGCTTTGAAGCAGGAACATGCTCTAATTCTAATTTCTTCAATTGAAGCTTTTCTCGAACGAAGTGACAGTTAACTTCAATGTGTTTGGTCCGCTCATGGAACGCAGGTTTCTTTGCAATATGTATTGCAGTTTGACTGCCGCACAACAGAGTTGCTGGTGCCCAAATCACCAAGAGGACTCTCAAGCCAGGTAAATTCTGATACAATGACAGTCATTGCACAATACTCGGCTTCAGCAGAAGAGCGAGCAACTGCAGATTGCTTGTTACTACGCCAGGTGAAAGGATTTCCTCCAAAGTAGGTATAGAAGCCAGTAGTGGAACGTCGATCATCAAGGGAGTCTGTATGGTCCGCATCCAAATACACAATAAGAGATATAAAGGAGGATGACTTATATAATTATATACAAGCCCTTGTCCAGGAGCAGTCTTCAAATATCTGGGGATGCGTTCGACTGCCTGGAGATGAGAGACCCGTAGAGCATGCATAAACCGACTGACCACTCCAACTGCAAATGAAATATCAGGTCTTGTAACCGTCAGATATATCATTTTTCCTACAAGACGCCGATAGTACTTTGGATTCGTAAGCAGAGAATCAGAGTCAGATCCATGAGCACACAACTTGTGATTGACATCCATTGGGGTTTTTGCGGGTTTGTACCCTGAGTAGTCTGCATCTTGAAGAAAGTCAAGGCAGTACTTTCGTTGTGAAGGGACAAGACCATCAGGTCGTCTCGCAACCTCGAGTGCAAGGAAGTACCGAAAAGTTCCCAGATCTTTAGTTTGAAAAACGAAGTTTAAATGTTGCTTGATTTATTGTATCCCTGTGGAGTCATCACCAATAATCAAAATGTCATCCACATAGAACAGGAGAATGACAGTTCCGGTTGATTGATGGTGAGTGAAAAGAGAGAAGTCAGTCGAGCTCCGCTTGAATCCAACTTTGCGAACGACCTTACTGAATTTATCAAAGCAAGCCCCGGGAGACTGTTTGGGACCATGAATAGATTTTCAGAGATGACACACACGAGACTTAGCCGTGGTCTCAAATCCGGGAGATTGGTGCATGTAGACCGTCTCGAGAAGGTCGCCGTTTAGAAAAGCATTTTTGATATCTAGCTGATGGAGAGGCCAGCGACGATGAACAACTAAGGAGATCCGGACTTGGACAGAGTTTAACTTGCCGACAGGAGATAAAGTTTCATCATAATAAATACCGTGTTGTTGAGTGAACCCCCGGACCACAAGCCGAGCTTTGAGACGTTCAATTGTCCCGTCCGGAGCATGTTTGATTGCAAAAACTATTTACAGCTGACACAATACTGTCCTGGAGGAAGGGGAACCAGATCTCAAGTCTGGTTTGTACAAAGGGCAGTCATTTCATCATCCATAGCCGCACGCCACCCTGGGTGTTGAAGAGCCTCTTGCACAGAGTTAGGTATAGAGATTGAGGATAGAGAGAGAGAGATGACACTTGAGGAAAGGTGGATAGAGACGATGCAGAAGACACATAATTCGCCAGAGGATGAGCCGTAGACGTTGATGCTGGATCGACAGGCTGCGAGATAGCACTGGTAGAAGGTAGCTGCTGGAGGGCTCCAGAGTTCAGAGTACGACGAGTGTAGACACGAAGAAGTGGTTTGGGTGGGAATGGTGCCGAGTATAGGGTGGGAAGGATGGGCGGTAGAGAAGACGTGACAGAAACGGTAGGACGTGGTAAGGGAGGAGGGAGAGGGGGAGCGGAAGGAGAAGGGTGAAACGGTTGGTCCTCAAGGAAGGTGACATCTGCCGAGACGACCACTTTGCCAGTAGTGGGAGAATAACACACATAACCTTTTGAGTCCGAGAGTATCCTACAAACATACATTTGCTGGCACGAGGGACAAATTTATCTGTAGGTGGACCAAGCTTATGGGCATAACAGGTGCATCCAAACACACGAGACGTGAGGGTAAACGGGGATTTGGAAGGAAACAGAAGACTAAACGGAGTGACAAAGTCGAGCATGGAGGAAGACATGCGATTGATGAGATGACATGCTGCAGACACATCGAAGTTCCAGTATAGTATGGAGACCTGCATTTGGATCATGAGTGACCGAGCGATATCAAAAAGATGACGATTCTTCCGCTCGGCTACTCTATTCTGTTGAGGCGTATACACACACGATGATTGATGGATAATGCCAAACTCAGTGCATAGATTAGAGAATGTCCGGCTAGTGTATTCGCGAGCATTATCAGTGCGAATGATTTTTATGGAAGAGGAGAATTGAGTACGAGTTTCCGTAATAAATGCACGAAATGTAGGGGTTAGTTCAGCACGATCGCGAAGTGAGAGTAATCATCAATAAAAGTGACAAAATAACGATAATCAAATATACTAGGGGTTTTATAGGGTCCTCAAACATCCGAGTGTACTAGAGATTGATGAGTATCAATCCAAGTACAAGCAGGATTAAAAGAAGTACGATGTTATTTGCCAAAGATACAAGATTCACAAGTAAACTCATGCAGGGAAACACCCATAAGAGCTTTCTTGAGAATCTGGAGGGGAGCATGACCAAGACGACGATGTCAATCGACAGAGGAGACGACGAAGAGAATAGAAGGGGGAACATCTAGGAGGTAGAGCCCATTAGAAACCCGTCCCTTACTAATGATATTTTGCGTTTGTCGATCCTGCACAACAAAGGTAGAGGGTGAGAATGTAATACAACAGTTAAGGTCATGAGTAAAATGACTAACAGACAACAAGTTAAATGGTGATCCCGAAACATGAAGAGTCGAAGACAGAAAGAGTGGGTGTGAGAGGTTTATCAGCAGCGCCGGACACCCGGGTGGTATCACCATTGGCCACGGTGATGAACTTGGGATGAGCAGTCAGTAAGTATTGAGGGAGTCTGCGAAGTAATATGGTGTATGACACCTGAATCCACAATCCAGTGAGAGCTCTGGGAGAGACAGGATATACCTTCATTGGAAATCGACGCATGGGATGCAGATGAGCGTGTAATCACCCCTTGGAGATGTTGGAGCTTGGTGCGTAGAGCATTGATGTCATCACGGGTGGAGGAGGCAGAGGCCGTTGCGGGAGAAGTCGGAGGAGGCTCAGCTGTAGTAGAGGCAACAAGATGTGGAGACAGACCATGTTTGCGATAGCAGGTGGTCTCAAGGTGACCATCCCGACCGCAATAAGTGCATTTAAAGGAAGATCTCCCAGCACGTCCTCATCTCCGAGACGTGTTGCGATCCCCACGGGCCGAGGAACATCGAGTTGAGGGAACTGGTATAAGTTGCTATAGAAGAGCATGAGAAAGATTCATAGGAGCATCCAGGGGCGGGGTAACCTCAGAAGCATAGAACAAACATCTGACAGAGAGGTAGTTGTAGAGGAAGAGAGATTCTGAGCCCGAACGTTGTGCAGATGAGAAGGAACACGAGTCATCATCATGACAATCCCGACCGCTTCTTGGCCTTGGCAACAAAGGAGATCATATCACCCGGTACACCGGGATTAAGAGTTTGAAGATCAGAGATGATGTCGAACAAGTGCTAAAGACTGTACTGCCCAGAATAGAGAGAGTGAAGCTCCTCCCACATGGACTTGGACATTTCATGATACATAGCCATCTTGTAGGGCTCGGTGTCCATCGAATTGAGAAGCCATAACTGGACCCGATCGTCATCACAGAGCCACTCATCGGTGGGTACAGTAGGAGTAACACATGTCAAATGATGAAGAAGACCTTTCGTATGCAACACACTACGAACAGAGTGCACCCATTTCACAAAGTTCCGCTTCCCGTTGAGGGAGATGATGGTAATATGGAGTTCATCACAAAGTTCAAGCACGGGAGTAGCAGCACGAGCTGGTAGAGTGGAAGCAGCATCGAGATCCATGGAGGAGCAGATTGTGCAGTTAAGACAAGCGGATAATAGCCGCAGGCAGAGGAGCTAGATTGTGCGGTTAAGACAGGCTGATAAAAGCCGCGGGCAGAGGAGCTAAATTGTGTGGTTAAGACAGGCAGACTGAAGAGAGGAGATGCGGCTAGAGGTGCTCGCAGCAAGCAGAGCTGCGTCTAGAGAAGTTCGCAGAGGGCTAGAAGAGATCGCAACAGGAAGAAGAGATCACAACGAGAAGAGCAGATAGAAGAGATCACATCGGATAGAGAAGACCGCTAGATCTCTTCAAGAAGAGCAGATCGCAGCGGATAGAAGAGATCGCAACAGATAGAAGAGATCGCCGCGAGATCGCAGCAAGAAGAACAGACCGCTAGGGGTGCGGTTAGAGCACATAGGGGCAGCGGGAAGAGAAGACTAGCGGCAAACCGAGCACAGTGATCAGGAACCAGTGGCAGACTGCATCGGAGAGGATAGCGGCAGGCTGCTGAGGCCGTGGCGACAAGTGAGCAGGCCATTGAGGCCGCAGAGACAAACTGATCAGGAACTAGTAGCAGACTGCTGAGGCCGTTGCGACAAGCGAGCAGTCTAAGCAGAATTCGACAACCAATCAACTGTGAATAGATCGTGGGGGACAACGATCAGATCGCTGTGAGAGCACAACAACGGCTAGTAGACCAGACCACAAGCAAGGAAAGCCAACTGTAAGAGCGATGAGCAGCAAGAGGGGTCCACTTGGCAGGAGGGCAGAGAGTATAAAAGGCAGAGCATGGAGGGGGGGGGGAAGAGATGTGGATTCCACGAGATAGAGGAAGAAGAGGCGGTTAGAAAAAACAGGTCGCTGCCCTGTGCGGGTTGAGAAGGGAAGACCAGACAGGCGATTAAGAACAGCCTAGCCGCATGGAGAGATCTTCAGCTCTGATACCATGTAGAAGAACACAGAAACAAGATGAAAATAATAATTGTATTCTCCAAGTGTGTATAGACTGCAAGTATGAGTACATATATATAGGAAAGGAGAGAGAGATTTTCACTCAAAAGATGTGGGACTAAACAAGAAAGCTAAGTGAGCTTATAAATGGATTACGCTTATTTGGGCTTTTACATCATTTCCTCTAATATTCTCTAAGGAACCATAACCCAAAGCATAATTGTGAACTTATTATCTATCCTCCATATTATCGTTATTATGCATGCTGCAATAAATCCTTCCAAGTTTGTTGCCACCTCTGAGAAAGATCATGGCATGAGTATGATGTTAAGAACTACAATTTTTTGGATCGCCAGCCTTGCTCAACAGGAAACAATTGATTGAATTGTGCTTCACAGTAACACTTTTTTCTTGGCCTTGTATAAATTGAGTTGGAGACTTTTGCTGGTTAGTATTTGCACTACTACCTGTTGCAAGGATTTCAATTTTACCTTTTTTTGCAATAGTTTTCCATTTCACTTGCTTTCATATTTTTGCCCTATATACTATACAGCTATTTAACTTTGTACAAATTTTTTTAACCTAATGTTCTTCCATCTCTACAATTTTTTTAGTTGTCCTAATTACTTGATTTAGGTATATGTGTTGGTACTTTAATTCCGTTTGTTCAGGTCCTGAGTGCTATGGAACAAGGAGAAACATTCATGAAAGCTCTGCAAGGTGCCGTGCCAGAAGATGTGCGAGGAAAGATCACAACCTCGGTTGCTGACATTATGCGAAGTCAAAGTACCAACTTAAATTTCGACGCAGTCAAACGGATTAGTAGGATTCCTAACGTGACTTCAGAGCTTAAGTCAAAAATTCACGAAAAGATCAAAGGAAGTTCACCGAAGGAACTAAGTTATAACACCGCCACTTTAGACCAGAGAAAAGTTGGCAAATCCAATGATGATGGATCTGAAGGAAGCATTGGTCCTCCTCAAGAGAAGGATGCTCAATCTTCTCTATCTATTGACCTTGGGCCAGAGTTGGAAGATAAGACAAACCAGCCTAACAAACCTGATCAAGTAGGTGGCGGAACCAATGAGGACGGAGGTGAGCAGTATGAAATCACCGAGAAACTTGATGCATCTGATAAAAAAAGTGACCAGAGTCAAACATTTGGAGATGATGCTACTACTACAGATGATTGTGCGGCAGTTGATTCATTAAATTCAAGCATATCAAATTTATCTAATTCTGAGGAATCTTCATCAGCTGGTTCATTCCCGCATCAGGTGCCAGGAGAGGAGGGAAGCCAGAATAATGATGAGAATTCAACTCAGGACAGTATTAGTCAAAATGCACAATCTTCCTCCAAATCAGAAGAAACTTCACCCCAAATTTTATCTTCGGAGTCCCATTCCGTCAGTGTTTCTCAAGCACTGGATGCATTAACAGGATTTGATGAATCAACCCAAATGGCTGTCAATAGTGTATTTGGTGTAATAGAAAGTATGATTGACCAACTAGAAAAGAGCAACCAAGATGTTGAGGAAGTAAAAGAAACTGGAGATCAGAGATCTATGAAGGGATTTAATGATCGTCCCGCTTATAAATGGAGAAGAATCCATTAACTTAGCTTGTGTGAATAATGGATCAAGTACAGGGCCATATTTGAGCCAACCAGCTACTCAACCAGAAAATCTTTTCAATGACGGAGACACA
Source organism: Platanthera guangdongensis (assembly GCA_039583875.1). Lineage (NCBI taxonomy): Eukaryota > Viridiplantae > Streptophyta > Magnoliopsida > Asparagales > Orchidaceae > Platanthera > Platanthera guangdongensis. Next base: position 7,922,398 of record CM077162.1, on the reverse strand, counting down.
GAATATTACGAATATACAATTGATCAATTGGGTTCCAGTAAGGTCAACCATAGCACTGCACCTTCTTCAGATGAGATTATTAAACACTTTGAACAAGATGATAATGAAGCAAGTACTTCGAGCAGTACAAACTTGAGGAAATATGGGGATACAACAAACTTAACTCCAGATGCAGCCATGAAAAGATATTGGCTATTACTATATGCATCTTACCTCAATAGGTATTTTACACAATTGCCAAATATGAAGTTTTTAGATCTTGAGACAGCAACTGATCTGTTCCTTGATTCAGAAGAAGGCCGGTGGAAAATTATAGATCAACCATCAAATTCTATAATCACAACAGGTCGAAATGGAAAGCTCCAAAATTCCAATTTTGCATCAAAACGGAGTGATGGAGAAAATGCTGTAGAACCATTCAATGCAATTATTGATGGCGTGTATTCAAAATGTGATAATGAAGTTTGTCTTCAGGATGATAAAAATAACAATGAACATGATAATTCAATGAAAGAGAAGCTTGTTTTCTTGATTAAAAACACTTTATTAAATGATTTGAAAGTTGAAGTTTGTCGCAGAATAGGCTTACCTGATTCAAAAGAATTTGACACCCTTCTTGCTGATAATTTAGAAAATTTTACTGATGCAGTATCCCGGGCTGTTGTGTCCTATAGTGACATAAAGTCCTTCAAAACAAATATTGGTGCTAAATTGGTTAAGTTCGGTACAGTTGACGGTCAACAAACAGTTGAAATCATGTTGTCAGCATTGAAGGATGCTGTTCGCTTGAGAGAGGTTCTGCCATTTGGTGTTATTGTAGGTACTAGCTTGGCATCTCTGATAACATACTTTCAGGTAGTTGCTTTGCAAGATGATGCCAAAAAAATGATTAATAGTCCTGTAAATAAGCGGCAAAAGTCTCATGGACATGAGAATGATACAGAAGATGAGCATTCTGTTGTGGAAAAAGTTGTGCAAGATGAGTATGATCTTCATTTGGATTCAAATAAGTCAATTGACCAAGGATATGAGAAAATTGAGACAGTTGGTTCAGCTAATGGAGGCATCATTGCAGGGGCTGTGACAGCTGCTTTGGGTGCATCTGCTTTGGGTGCATCTGCTCTTGGGCGCATCTGCTTTATTGGAAAACCATCAGGTAAATATTCAATCTTGATTAATTCTACATATGAAATTTGGTTTTCTAAGCTATATCTTTTACCGCTTACTCACTTTTTGGAGTAACACGTTTAATTCTTTATTGATGCAAATCTGAAAACAGATTCATCTTCAATACCTGATTGTGTTGAGATAAAATTTGAGTCATTTTCTCCCCTTGATATTTGTGATTTTTTTTCTATTATCTTTTGACTCAATTAATGCAGGGTAAGGTTTGCCTACATTTCTCTTTATTTAAAATCACATCTAACCGTGATTTGCAACAACAAATGATGCTCTTCTCGTACTCAGTAGTTATTTCTCTATTAACTACTGACTTTACCCTATGCTTGTGGATTTTAGGATAATTTTATAAATATGGCATCCTGGAGATATAGACGATTATTACTTGATTAATAAATACTCCTCTTGGGATATGCAGCCTTCCCACTTCTTTTATTTGCCAGAGCAGATCTTCCCAATTGGTGAAACATTGCAACCCTAGGTGCGGTGCCAGAGAAGTAATATCTTTCTAAGCCTAAGCTGATGTATGTATTCAACAAGTGATTTAATATCCTGCTGAAAACAGTAATAATAAATTAAAATCACATAGTTATAACAATGCAAAAAAACAAACTAATTTATAAAGCTGGCTGGTATGGTTTCTTCCACGTGAGTGGCCTAGAGTTTAAATGTGAATGAAGCGAATAAGCCGTACAAGTAGTAATCAATCCCAAGACGTATGTTAGTGAACCAGCATCCAAAATCATACAAGAGTCTAAATCCGTACAATAATGAACTATAATAACAATAAACAACCAATACTCACAGGGAAAGAGGAAGCCCATGATGAGGACGCGGAGATCTGATGGTTGTAGAGGTGGCATCGGCTTTCCAGTGGGGAGAGGGATGTTGGACGGTGGTTGCAGGGGACTACTGGGGGAGTGGACGCGGGGCTGGATGTGGGGAGGGAGTGCTGCTGGAGGCGGGTATGGAGTTGTAGTGATTGGCTAAGACTATAGGAGGCAGGATGGTGACTAGAATGGAAGGCTGGAGATGGGTTTTGGGCATTGGCAGGTGTCGACAGCAAGTGGGAGGCTTGGACAGTGGTGTCTAGGGCAGGATTCATGCCATGGGAGGAAGCGGAGGCTATAAGGAGGTTGTATTGGAGCTGCCTGACTGTAGAGGAGTGGTAGGGTTGGCGGTTGTAAATAGGGAAGTGTGGAGGCTGATTAGAGGAAACGAAGGTGGGCGGTTGAATGTAAGGGGGTCGACAAGGTGTTAGGAGGATGGGGAGAGAGTGAGTAAGCTATGTGAATGAAGCGAATAAACCATGCAGGTGGTAATCAATTCCAAGACATGTACGCTAGCAAACCAGCGTCCAAAATCATACAAGAGTCTCAGTCAGCACAATAGCGAACTATAATAACAATAAACAACCAATACTCACGGAGAAAGAGTAAGCCCATAATGAGGACATGGAGATCTGATGGTTGTAGAGGCGGCGACGGCTTTCCGGAGGGGAGAGGGTGTTGGATGGTGGATGCAGGGGACTGCTGGGGGGTGGACATGGGGTTGGATGTAAGGAGGGAGGGCTTTCGGAGGTGTGTATGAAGGTGTAGTGGTCGTCCAAGGTTGTAGGAGGCAGTATGGTGGTCGGACGACCCTGGGTAGGTGGTATGGAGGGCTGGCGTTTGGCTTTGGGTGTTGGGTGGTGTCGACAACAAGCTGGAGGTTGGAGAGTGGAGGCTAGGGTAGGATTCAAGCCATGGGTTGAGGCGGCGGATATAAGGAGGTTGTCTTGGGGCTAACCAGTTGTAGAGAAGTGGTAGGGTGATTGCTGTAAATAGGGTAGTGTGGAGGCTTGGATGCGAAAGTTTTTTGGTCCGAGCTGAGCATGACCGAGGCGGGCGAAGTGCCTCGAGAGCGCGCCTTGAGCTCCATCCAGGCGCACATTAGGTGCGCCTGAGAATTTCCGGTCTGATTTTGAGCCTTACAGCTGGTTCGGTTTAATTAGAGTTTAGGGTTTAGTTCTTATAAGAAATCAAGGGCTCATTTTTTTCATCTCATGTTGTCAGAAGCTCTCGCCTGTTGCTGGAAAGTTGTCGCCCTCTCCTCTTCCGTTCACAGTTCCTCTTCCGCTCGCCGGCTGTCGCTCTTCCGTTTGAAAGCTCACGGTATGAGTCTTCCTGCTCAGTTTCATGCTTCTTTTTTGGTAGTTTCTTTTTCTTTTCTCATAAGAATGGATCTGTATGTAATTCTCTAAGAATGACCCTTTTTCTCACGATGCGGCTTTTGTGGTGGCAGTGTATCTTTCTTTTTTATGCCGTCTTATTGAGAGTAAATGTGACGAGAGGTGGTTCAGAACTGAGGGGCTGTAGTTTTTTTTCCTTTTTCCCATTATGAGAAGTCGCATGCCATTGCCTGTATTTTGTTTGCTGCAGTTTTGATTGATAATAAAAGGCCATCCATCTGTTGTTAGTATGTTACAGCATTTAAATATATGTTTGTTTTCTTCTCTTCTTGCAATTTTTACATTTTTCTAATTTTCTTCTTTTATTTCCAAACATCTGGTATCTAAATCCATCTCTGGTTTGTTTGATTGCTGAGAGCAATCTCAAGTTCTCAACATCTATGCAGAAGGATTTTTTTTTGTTTCAACAATGTTCAACCTTGGTCATTTTCTTTCTTCAATTACATACAAATTTCTTGGAGTTCATGTATTTTAGAGCAGGGACAGACGTGTCAGTGTATAGAGCTTGGTTCCAGACGCACCTTTAAAGAATTTTTTTCTCCAAGTGTCCAAACTGTTATTTTATTTCTTGATCTTCGACTATTTTCATCAACGTATTTAAAGTTGACATATGTTCACTTGTTTTCATATCCTATCCCAATTGGCTAATGTTTTGCGTAGCAGCGCATTTCTTGATACTATTGCGCTCATATTATTAATAAGCTCATATTATACCATCACAATTAATTTTAAAAATGAAAAAAACATAAACATAATGGAACTTAAAATATAATTGAGGATGATAATGCCTCATCAGAATCATTTCATAATTTATAAAAAAATAAGAAATTGTGTTGATTAGTGTTAGAAAAGCACAATTAAGGACCCATGTTTTCTCCTCCTTTCTCTCTCCTTTTATTAGTCTCACATCTTGTATTAGGATTTGTCTCCTCATTCTTCTCCTATATAAGTGTATTTATACTTGTAACTATTCATTCAAGGAAGTATATACAAGCTTTGAGATCTCTCTTTACATGGTATCAAAGCGAGGTTGGTCTCCTCCTTGGGTATCTGACCTAACCATATTTTTTTTGTCCGCCTCTCTTCCTTGGCTGTCCGCGCGGCTTTCCCTTAGCCGCGGACTCTGGCGGCCTGCTTTCTTTATAACCGCCTCCAACTCTGCTTCTCTCGTGGCTTCCACCTCCTCCTTCCTACCACCTCTCCTTTTATAATCCTCTCTCACGTGGGTCCACTTTCTCCTATACTTCTCTTCCCGCGCGGACTCTTTCCATCCGTTGCGGCCTCTCCTGTACACCGGGCGGGCTTGTGGTGCAAGACTGCTCGCTGCTCCCTCTCCCTGCTCGCTTGCTGATCGCTGCTCGCCGCGACCTGCCTCTCCTGCTCGCTGCGACCTCGCCTACCCCAGCTGGCTTTCCTGCTCTCTACTTGCCTGCGGCCTGCCTTGTCGCTAGCGCTCTCCTCTCTGTTCTTAGCTGCATCTGGTCGCGACCTCGCTTGTCGCTGGTGTACCCGCCAAGACCGTGCGGCTATCTTCTCTGCCTCTCCTACTCGCTGCTCCCTCTCCCTGCTCGCTTGCTGATCGCTGCTCGCCGCGACCTGCCTCTCCTGCTCGCCGCGACCTGCCTTTCCTGCTCGCTGCGACCTGCCTCTCCTGCTCGCCGCGACCTGCCTCTCCTGCTCGCCGCGACCTGCCTCTCTTGCTCGCTGCGACCTCGCCTACCCGCAGCTGGCTTTCCTGCACTCTACTCGCCTGCGGCCTGCCTTGTCGCTAGCGCTCTCCTCTTTGTTCTTAGCCGCATCTGGTCGCGACCTCGCTTGTCGCTGGTGTACCCGCCGAGACCGTACGCCTATCTTCTCTGCCGACTTCTCCCTCTTACTTCGGCCTCCTTCTACTAGTCGCATTCTGGTCGCGATCTCCTGGTCGCTGGTGTGTCCGCCGAGACCATGCGACTACCTATTCTAACCGTCTGGTCTCTTCTGCTGGCCGCGCATGGCTTCTGATATTTCCGCTGCTACTGCTCCACCAGCCCGTGCGGCTGCCACGGCTTCCGAACTCCGTGACGAGTTACGGATTACTACTATCTCTCTAACTGGAAAAAGGAATTTCGTTGAGTGGGTTCACTCGGTTCGCCGGGTTCTGCAGACAAAGGGTCTTCTTCACCACTTGACCCGCGCTACTCCGACTGCTCCCTCCGATGACTGGCTTCGCGATGATGGTCTGGTCCATTCTTGGCTTCTCAACTCTATGGACACCGAGCCCTACAGGATGACCATGTATCATGACACGGCTAAGACCATATGGGAGGAGCTTCACTCTTTTTTACTCTGGCCATGACAGCCTACAACACCTATATGATATCATTTCCGATCTTCAAAATCTTGCCCCGGGTGCTCCTGGCGATATGCTCTCCTTCGTGGCTAAAGCCAAGAGTTTGGCAGAGGCTTGGATTCAACATCAGCCTCCTACTACCGATCTAGCCACTCAACGGAACCAGAAAGAAGCTGTCGTCATCGCCATGATGATGTCTCGAGTTCCTCCCCACCTGCAGGCCCAGATTCTATCATCTGCCACAACTCCTTCACTGTCAGATGTCTGCTCCATGCTGCTAAAAGTCACGCCTCCCTCTGAGGCTCCTCCTGGTTTTGCCCCGGCTCTTCTTCAGCAGCCTCTCCTTTCGAACCCTCCTACTCATGGATCTTCCACTCGGGGGGGGGGGGGGGGGACCCCCGTCTCGGGGACGAGGACGTGGTGGTCGCTCTTCTATGAAATGCACCTACTGTGGCCGGGATAATCATCTTGAGGCTACCTGTTACCGCAAGCATGGTTTACCTCCTCACCTTACTGCTACTACCTCTGCTGCTCCGGCTCCCACTGGGTCTTCTGCCCCTGATCCGGCCCCCACTACCCGCCAAGACATTGATGAGCTCCGCACCCAACTCCAACAGCTTCAGGGTGCCCTCAGCCGCTCCTCCGGCTCCGTTGCGTGCTTTTCTGCGGACGGTATAACTTGTCTTTCTCGTAGTCCTTGCTGGATCGTTGATTCCGGCGTTACCCACCATATTACCTTCCAGAAGCTCACAGAGTACCTACGGACGCATCATCCTCTTTGCATCACTGTTGTCAACGGTGACACCCTACCAGTCTCTGGCGTCGCTGCTCTTCAGCTTACGCCAAACCTTTCTCTTTTCTCGGTTCTTCACGTTCCGGGGTCTCCTTTCAATTTATTGTTTGTTAGTCGTCTCACACACGACCTTGATTGTTGCATTACCTTTTCACCTTCTTCTTTTCTTATGCAAGATCGCCGCACCCGGAGTACCATAGGTAAGGGGCAGCTGTTGAATGTGCTGTACATCTTGGATATCTCACCCACTATTCTCTCCGCCGTCTCCACTGTTGATTGGCCGCCTTGGGCATGCTCCCCTTCCGATTCTCAAGCGGGCTCTTCCTGATGTTCCTCTGCGGGAGTTCTCTTGTGAATCTTGTATCTACGGCAAACAACATCGTTCTTCCTTCCCCCCTGTCTGTACCAGGAGTAGTACTCTTTATCTTTAGTTCATTCTGATGTATGGGGTCCTTATAGAGTCCCCAGTATTTTTGGCTTTCGCTATTTTGTCACGTTTATTGACGATTACTCGCGTACCACGTGACTCTATTTACTACATGATCGAACTAAATTTACCTCTGTGTTTCGCGCCTTTTTAATTGAGATGCGTACGCAGTTTGCCACCCCCTCAAAGTCATTCGCAGTGATAATGCTCGTGAGTATACGGGTCACACCTTCTCCAATCTCTGCACCGAATTTAGTGTCATCCATCAAACTTCATGTGCATATACCCCTCAGCAAAATGGGATGGCGGAACGGAAAAATCGACATCTTCTCGATGTTGCGCGCTCCCTTATGTTCCAACTGCACGTTCCAATCAAATATTGGAATTTCGCTGTCTCCACAGCCTGTCATCTCATCAACCGCCTTCCCTCGTCTGTGCTTAATTTTGCCTCACCAATCCAATTCCTCTATTCCTCCACCAACCTCACTCCTCTCACACCGCGGATCTTCGGGTGTGTTTGCTATGTCCATCTTCTTGGACCTCTTTCCGACAAACTTGCTCCTCGGGCCGCCAAGTATATGTTTGTTGGCTACTCCCAGACTCAAAATGGGTATGTCTGTTACTCTCCTTCTGACGGCAAGCTGGTCGTTTCTGCGGATGTCACCTTCTGCGAAAACCAGCCCTTCCACTTACTTTGCCCCAGCTCGTCTTCTGCTCCTCTTCCTCGGCCTGCCATACCGGTCACGTCATCTTCTCTGTCGTCTTCTTCCTCCTCTCACAACGCCCCTCCTCGGGTTCCTCTACCCCTTATCCGTATCTACTCTCGTCGCCCATCCAAGGATGCTCCTGTGCACCAGCTCCCCGCTACCAGCGATCCCTCGACTACGGCAGATCCAGCTCCCGTCTTTACAACTCATCCCTTGGCCAACTACGTCTCTCTCCATCGGCTGACGCCGCCTCTCTACGCATTTGTCACCTCTCTTTCCTCTATTTTTATTCCTAACACTGTGCAAGAGGCTCTTCAACACCCAGGGTGGCGGGCAGCCATGAACGATGAAATACGGGCTCTTTGGGCTAACCAGACCTGGGATCTGGGTCCTCTTCCTGCAGGCCATGCCTCCGTTAGCTGCAAATGGGTCTTTGTTATTAAACATGTGGCGGATGACACTGTCGAACGTCTGAAGGCCCGCCTCGTGGCACGAGCTTTACTCAGCAACATGACCTTGATTATGAGGAAACATTCTCTCCCGTGGCAAAATTGAACACGGTCCGCGTTCTTCTCTCCTTAGCTGTTCATCGCCACTGACCCCTTTATCAGCTGGATATTAAGAATGCCTTCCTCAACGACGATCTACAGGAGACCAGTTTATATGCAGCAACCTCCCGGGTTTGAGACCACGGGGGAGTCTCTGGTATGTCACCTTCGGAAATCCATTTACGGTCTCAAACAGTCCACGCGCGCGTGGTTTGAAAAATTCAATAAGGTTGTCTGTGCTAGTGGCTTCACTCGGAGCTCGGCTGATTTTTCCCTCTTCACCCGACACTGGTCAACCGGGACTGTAATTCTTCTGGTCTACGTTGACGATATCCTAATTACTGGCAACGACATGACAGGAATACAACAAATCAAGGAACAGTTAAATTCCGCCTTTTAGACCAAAGATCTGGGCAACCTTCGGTATTTTCTTGGGCTCGAGGTTGCATGACGCTCTGATGGTCTTGTGTTATCTCCAAGGAAGTACTGATGCCGGTTATTCTGGGTGCAAACCTGCGGAGACTCCTATGGACGCCAATCACAAGCTCTCGGCCCATAGCTCTGACTCTGACAAGCTTCTTATAAATCCGGAATATTACAGACGCCTGGTTGGGAAGCTGATCTACCTTACGGTAATTCGACCGGACATCTTGTTTGCTGTGGGAGTTGTGAGTCGGTTCATGCACGCTCCTCGGGCATCTCATTTTCAAGCTGTAGAGCGCATCCTTCGATATCTCAAGAGCGCCCCCGGACAAGGACTTGTGTACAAGTCATCCACATCTCTATCTCTTGTTGCGTATTCTGACGCTGACTTTGCAGGATCTATTGATGATAGACCCTCCACAACCGGGTTCTGTACTTACTTTGGTGGACATCTCATAACTTGGCGTAGCAAGAAACAGAATGTGGTTGCGCGTTCTTCTGCTGAAGCCGAGTACCGGGCTATGGCTGCGGTTGTTTCCGAGCTAACCTGGCTTGAGGGCCTTCTGGGAGACTTGGGTGTTCGTCTCTCATCTCCGGCGACCTTATTTTGTGATAGTCAGGCAGCAATTCATATTGTCAAGAATCCGGTTTTCCACGAACGCAGAAAGCATATCGAAGTTGACTGTCACTTTATCCGGGAAAGATTCAGTCAAAGAAGATAGATTTGGAGCATGTTCCTGCTACAGACCAAGTTGCGGACATCCTGACGAAAGCTCTCTCCAGGCCGCTATACTATCAGTTTTTATCCAAGCTTGGTGCCTACGACTTGTACGCTCCAGCTTGCGGGGGAGTGTTAGAAAAGCCCAATTAAGGGCCCATGTTTTCTCCTCCTCTCTCTCCTTTTATTAGTCCCACATCTTGTATTAGGATTTCTCTCCTCATTCTTCTCCCATATAAGTGTATTTATGCGTGTAACTATTCATTCAAGGAAGTATATACAAGTTTTGAGATCTCTCTTTACAATTAGAAACAAATGAATGATCAACATTGAGTTCATAAATATTTTGTAAAGTTGTGGAGATGCGTACTAAATATATCTGAAATCAATGATAGTTTAATATCATGTTAATTTATGTTTTGATTTGCCCTTTAGGTCACTGCAAGTCCCTAGCCTGGATGAGAAGTTTAAGAATTGATGTTATACACTTATACTAGAACATAGTAAATGATTTAGGCAAGCACAACAATTACTAAAATGCACGTTATGCACAATTACTAAAATGCACATTAAGCACAATTACTAAAATGCTAATCATGGAGTTTAATTAAGCAAATTTTATTGTTTATCTGGTATTTGCGTTTGGATGTCTCTTTTTTCATGTGAAGGAAATGCAATAGCTTTCATCCCTTTCTTCCTCCATGTCTACAATTTATTATTTGTCAGCGACTCAGTATGGAAAAATGATTAAGCTGGTTTTGTTTCTTGAGCTTCAACTATTTCTCAGTTCACTGTTCTACATTGTCCTCTGCAGCAGGCTTTGATCCAGCAGCAGCTCTACCATTCTGGTGGTCTTGTTACCATTTCTCAGGTCCTGATCTTTGTAATCTTGTAGCAAATCTGACTGGATTCATCTCAAACCTATGTTTGTTTAGGTCGCCAATTATATATAGTACTAATTTGATTTAGGTTGATCTGCAACTGCTTAGATCATCATTAATATTGCAACTGCTTGGATCAGATTTAGTAATCTTTCACCATTCATTTCTGTAAGAATCACATTCGACATCAATTAAATTTTAGATAAACCTTAAATGATGATTTTATATCTTGCCACTTTCAAAATGTTGTGCACTTTTCTGACAACCCAAATTGCACCCACTTTTCTTCTTGAGAAAGTGTTTGATTTTGTTAGATGATGTAGAAAAGAATAGAAGGTGTAATTTTATTCTTCCACAAAGGGGCTTTATATAGGAACTACAACATGACTCACAACACCGATAGGCGGTGTGAGACTAAATACAATAATACTAAAATATTAATCTCCAACACTCCCCCTCAAGCTGGTGGGGAAACCTACAGCTTGAACACAACATAAAACGGAAGGTAAAAGAAGGTTGGCAACATAGGACAAAACAACAGCCACCGAAGCCCAACCGCGTGTCACCGGGGATACTACAACCGGGCAAAGGCCACACGACGTTGGTCCACAAACCGACCATGACCACGCTGGATACACTCGGAGCTGAAACTAGGTCAACCAAGAATGCCAAACCATTTCTACCACAAAGCGAAGAAAAGAAACGGGGAGACACAAACAACAGACGAAATCAACCTGGGGGCCATGTGGGACTAAAACAGGAGTCGGGAAAGGGGCATCCGAGTCGCCGTTATCACAAACACTCCCCTCACGTGGAATACGTGCAAGAAGGCATAGACTATGCCTGGAGGCCGTGACGTACACTCCCCCTCACGTAGACCACGTGCACGTGGGGGACCCTCGTCGGGTACATGAACCCAGATCACGTGGAGGAAAGCTGAAAACGTAAAGAGACGCAATACAAGAACCCAACAACAACTGTAAAAAAAACAGCAGCTACATAGAGAGAAAAAAAACAGCAGCGAAGCGGGAGAGGCTGCCGTCGGGAGAAAAAACCGTCTGGAGAAGCAGTCGTCGTGGGATCGTCGAATTAAGAAACCGACAACGTAAGCAGAGCCGTCGGAAGCAGACGGCGAAGCTGCCATCGATGAGAGAGCAGAGGTTGATGGAAGAAGCGACCGTCAGCACGACGGGAGAAGCTGGAACTAGGTATCAGCGGAGAAGAAGGGAGAGAGAGAGGCAGCAACAACAAGACACTCGTCGTTGATGAGCAGGGACTGGACGGGATCTGGACTTTAGTCGTGATCGATGGGAAGGACCGCTCCATCGATGGAGTCACCGGCCGATCATGTCGACGAGAGCCGGAGCGCAAGCACAGAACGAAGCGCGGGATTGCGGCCTGCGGCTTGCGGTGAAGTCGAACCGCGAAGCAGAGCCGTCAGGAATATAATTAGGGCGGGACGGGGGTAAGCGAAGTAGCGGACAGGAAAAAAATTATTTAGGTTTCAGAACCTGACTCTAATACCATGTAGAAATGAATAGAAGGTGTAATTTTATTCTTCCACAAAGGGAATTTATATAGGAACTACAACATGACTCACAACACCGATAGACGGTGTGGGACTAAACACAATAATACTAAAATATTAATATCTCTAACAGATGATGTTGGGAAAAATGATGTAAATGCCCATTTATAGGCCCATTTCTCCTTTCTCCTTTAGTCTCACATCTCTTGTATAGGATTTTTTCTCCTTCTCTTCTCCTATATATTTGTATTCTCTCTTGTATTTTATACTTGAAGAAGTATATACAAGGTTTGCCTATTGTTCTCTACATGGTATCAGAGGGAACCGGTCCGGCCTGTTTCTAACCGATCGGCTTTCTTCTTCCCTAACCGCTCAGTTTTCCTTTTTTGACCGGGCGGCTTGGTCCTTTGCCTTACCGCTCGTTTTTGCGTTTTCTCTCCTCTCTAAGCGCCTCTTTCTTCTCTCCTGTGCATCCACCTCCTCCCCTTTTTATAGCCTTCCTCTCTCTGGCTCGTGGACCCCACCTCCGTTCGGTTAGTTTTTCTAATAACCTCCTCTGCGTTCTCTATCCGCTGCGGTCTCTCTCCTTTCTTTCCTACCTGCTGCGGTCTACTGCTACCGCCTGGGTCTTGCCCTTGTTGCGGTCTTCTCCTTACCACTGCGGTCAGCTTCTAACCGCTCCGCCTCTGCTCTTGATGCGGTCTATTGCTAACCGCCCAGTCTGTCGTCACGGTTTGTCGTCTTTTTCTCTCCGTTGTGACTAGTTTTCACCCTCCTCTAGTCGCTGCCTCCAGCGACCTCTTCTTGTCGCTGTCTGCTTCTCTCCGCGTCTTCCTCTACCCGCGGCGACTTCTTCTACTCTCGGCGACTACCTCTTTTCTTCGCGGCTTCCTCTACCTGCGGCGGCGACTTCTACTCGCTGAGGTTACTTCTACTCTCCGCGGCTTCTTCTCTCCGCGGCTTCATCTCCTCGCCGCTCTCAGCCCTTCTAGCCACTGGTTCTGTCCGGCTAGCCGCGTGCTTTTAACCGCCCGGTTATTGTGCCTAGCCGCCCGGAGATATGGCTTCCGATTCCACCACCGCTGCTGATTCTACTCCTCTCTCAGGCTATCCTCGTGCTGCTCCTCCTGAGCTTCGGAATGAGCTGCGCATTACCACTATTTCTCTTCGTGGAAACAAAACTTTATGGGATGGGTACACTCCGTTCAGCGCGTGCTACAAACTAAAGGTCTCCTTCATCATCTCACCAAGACTCCTCCCGCTGCACCCACTGATGAGTGGATCCATGACGACGGACGAGTTCAATCTTGGCTTCTCAATTCTCTGAGCACCGAGCCCTATCGTATGACTATATACCATGAGACCGCTCATGCTATGTGGACTGATCTTCATTCTCTCTACTCTGGGAAGGGCAATCTTCAGCACTTGTTTGACATACTTACTGATCTTCAGTCCCTTGACACTGAAGTCACTGGAGACATTACCTCCTTTGTTGCGCGGACTAAAACTCTTTTTGAGGCTTGGATCCAGCATCAGCCTCCCACCATGGACTTGGTAACTCAACGATAGCAGAAGGAGGCAGTGGGGATTGCTATGATGATGACCCGTGTTCCCCCACATCTTCATAGTGTCCGCGCTGATGTTCTATCATCGGCTGTTACTCCATCCCTCTTGGATGTGTGCTCGATGCTCCTAAAAGTTACTCCACCTCTGGATGTTTCGACTTCGTCTCCCGCTCTCCTTCAGCAGCCCGTGGCCACTCTCGCTCCATCTACTCGTGGTCCACCGGCTCGTGGTGGTCGCCAGTCTCGGGGACGCGGTCGAGGTGGTCAAACTCTCTTTAAGTGCTCTTACTGCGGCAGGGATGACCATCTGGAGGCCACCTGCTACCGCAAACATGGTCTGCCTCCTCATCTTACTGCAACGGTCGCTCCCTCACCTCCCTCCACAACTAATGATGATATTGTTGCATTACGAGCTCAACTCCAACAGCTTTAAAGAGTGGTTAGTCGCTACTCTGACTTCGTCGCCTCGATCTCCAATGAAGGTATATCTTGCCTCTCACACAGCTCTCACAGGATTGTGGACTCGGGTGCTACACATCATCTATCTCCACAGCGGCCGCCTCAATATTTAGATACTCCTTACCCCAAGTACATCACTGTGGCTAATGGTGACACGATCCCGATTTTTGGCACTGCCAATCTGCCTCTTACTCCTCTCTCCTTATCATCGGTTCTTCATGTTTCGAGCTCTCCGTTTAATCTCCTCTCTGTTAGCCGTCTTGCACAAGATATTGATTGTTGCGTTACTCTCTCGCGCTCTTCATTTGTTGTACAGGATTGACGAACGCGGACTATACTTGGTAGAGGGCGACTGTCCAACGGGCTGTATCTCCTTGATGTTTCTCCCACTGCTCTCACCACTGTCTCCACCACTGATTGACATCGTCGTCTTGAACATGCCCCTCCTCTGATTCTCAAGAAAGCTCTCCCTACTGTTTCTCTTCAAGAATTTTTTTGTGAATCTTGTATTTTCGGCAAGCAACACCGTGTATCTTTCCCTTCTTCATGTACTCGGAGCGATGCTATTTTATCCTTAGTTCATTCTGATATCTGGGGGCCCTGTAATTTCCCTAGTGTTTTTGGGTACCGATATTTTGTTACCTTTGTCGAGTATTACTCGCGAGTTACCTGGTTGTATTTACTTTGTGATCGAACTGAACTCACAACTACATTTCGCACGTTTCTTACGGAAACTCGCACTCAGCTTTCTACTTGTGTAAAAACACTTCGTACAAACAATGCTCGAGAGTACACTGGTCGCACCTTATCCAATCTCTGTGCTGAGTTCGGTATTCTACATCAATTTTGTGTGCCTATACCCCTCAATAGAATGGTACAGCAGAACGAAAAAATCGCCACCTACTTGATGCGGCTAGATCTCTTATGATCCAAATGCAGGTTCTTCCTCTTTATTGGAGCTTTGATGTTTCTACATCCTGTCACCTCATCAATCGCATGTCGTCATCCGTCCTCAACTTTGTGGCACCCATCACTCTCCTTTATCCATCCACGACTATCTTCTCTCTCACACCTCGTGTGTTTGGGTGTACTTGTTATGTCCATCACCTTGGTCCTTCCACTGACAAGCTAGCCCCTCGGGCTACCAAAGCTATGTTTGTTGACTACTCCCGCACTCAGAAAGGGTATGTCTGCTTTGATCCTACCACTGGTAAGATGATTTTGTCTGCTGATGTCTCCTTCCATGAAGACCAACCATATCACACCAGTCATTCTGATCCCCTCCTTCCTCCTCCACCTCGGCCCTCCGTACCCGTAATGTCCTCACTTCCACCACTTCTCCCTACCCCTCTGCACTACCAGTGCAAATCTCCTATCATTCTGATTACCCCAACACCACCGGTCCCCTCCAAATCTCATGTCATTCAAGTGTACACTCATCGTCCTCCACGTCCAGATGCCCTGCAACAGCTTCCCTCTACCTGTGTGATCTCACGGCTTGTTGATCTGGCATCCTCCTCGACGACACATCCCATGGCCAATTGTGTCTCTCTACATCGGCTCTCTCCGCCTCTTCTTACCTTTGCTCTCTCTCTCCTCTATTTTTATACCCAACTCTGTGCAGGAAGCCCTCCGGCATCCGCGGTGGCGCGCCGCCATAGATGAAGAAATGACGGCTCTGTGGGGTAATCACACTTGGGATCTTGTGCCCCTTCCTCCTGGTCACAGTTGCGTTAGCTGCAAGTGGATCTTTACTATCAAACATGTCGCAGATGGGACAGGTGATCGCTTAAAGGCTCGGCTTGTGGCCCGGGTGTCACAACCCGCATTTTCTCTGAAATGAAGGAGTATCAGAGTACGAGAAAACACGTGTTGTGATGTCACGTCAAGCAGGGGATAACTGTTGACGCTCAGGCAATGCACCACTACTTTAAATCATGAAAATTCTCAAGTTAAAATGAATAGAGAACCAGTTTTATTTGATGACCGTATCCCTCGGCACAGTGGATCAGCTAGTCCACAATTAAAAATATATATTTATTCGCAGCGGAAAATACTTTATTAAGTTGCTTAAACATCCTAAATGAGCATAAGTGTCCCCGAGGGACGACTCACGGTATGCACGACTTTAAGGTAAGTATAGTATACATAAAAGGTAGTCTTTACGCTATAAGGAAAAAGAGTGCTTTAGTTTTACAAACATGAAATGCATGAGTACATATAGTAATATTTTAGGATTTAAAATAACTAAAATGCACCCTAGCATAAATCCTTCCCAGAAGGCAAGTAAACATCCATAAAAAGGTAAAAATAGCAGTTTTAATTCATACCCAGCATCGCAAGTAAGCCACCAGTGGGCGTCAACAACCTGACACGAACCCGCTGATGAGTATGCATGTCTATACAGAAAGGAAAATAACTACCTCAAAAGCATGAAGATCGGCAACCTCAGCTACCCATGAGGTTATCAGCAAAACCCAGCATAAGAACTAGCCGCTCAACCGGCTATAACCTGGACCTGAGACATTCAAATAAAGAACACCTCAGCAAGTAAAACAAAATATCTGAATAAGAGCATTAGGTCAAAATAGTACAAGTAAAAGGAAATGAACATGACAGTAAAAGCAAACATTGTCCAAGGAAGGTCAAAGTGCACCAAACACGAGAAATCAGCAACAACTCTGCTAAAAACCTATAGAGGCTATAAGGCTAGCATATGTCAAGAAAATACAACAATTTAAAAAGGAAGAAAACAACTAACAATCCTAGCTTGTGAGTTAATAGCAGTAGTAAAAACAACATGGATCTGGGTTGGTGACAAAATAGTCCCCCAAACAACCAGTTCCAACAAATATGCTCAAGGGTCTAACAGTGGGAGCACTAGGGTCCAACACACCAACATACCCAGCCCGTACCTGGGACAAAAGGGTGGCGGACCACGGCTCAACACATAACTCCACCCCTATTCAGAACCACAAAACACCACTACCTGCCATAACTCACGATTCGGCCTTCAAAAAAAAAAATAGCAGACAAGTAACCCCAATCCCAAAGGACATTCGCTCGGGAGAAAAGAAAAGACTAAGGCAAAAGCGTCAAGATCTCTCAACGCCGCGTTGAGTGAATGCCACTCACTCAACGCCAGACATTAAACTTCGGGCAGGCGTCGAGACCACTCGACGCCGCATTGAGTGAGCACTACTCACTCAACGCCAAGGATTTAGCCGCAATCTCACCGCAAGACGGCGTTGAGTCAACGCTAGCTAAAATTTCTGAACCACTCAACACCTACAGACAGTACTTTTGCAAAATTAAATCGAAATCTTCCTAACCTATCCAGCTACAGCCACCAAACAGGAAGGCCAACTCCAACACTCATTTCACTACTCCCAACCCGAGAACAAGGAAACTTAACAGCAGGAGAAAAAAAAATAATAGTAAGGCTGATTTTGGAACGAAAAATCTGTACAGAAAAACTATCCACAGGCTTGCAAACTCTCGGTTATAATCAAAAGACAAACTGAACTTTTTAGCAAAAGAAACTGGAGGAATTACTAACAGCAAGGAACAAAATGAAACAAAAAAAAACACTACTTGGCAAGGGCAAAGAGCACCACTTGCCTCGATTTCGGCAGGAAGAAATCGCTGCAACACCAACTCGACACCGGGGGCAAAAGATCGGCCACCAACACCTCCAGCTACCTAAAGAGGAAAAACCTGAAGCTTTTAGCGAGGAAGAAGATGGACTGAAGAAACCCTAGCTTCTATAGACAGCTCAAAATGCTAAAAAAAACATACCTAGGAAGCAAGATCTCGGCGAGAGCAGCTCAAATCCGCTGTCACCCGAGAGAAACGAGCCCCAAGCCTCCGGCTATCGCCGGTCAAAGCTCCAGCACCTCCGCCCGAGTTCCTCCCGCAGGAAGCTAGCTGGTGGCTTGGGAAAAAAAGGAGAAATGAAGATTGTAACCAGCTGGCCTCCTTTTAAAAAGCTCCTCCCATTCACTCCACTCAGCAAATAAAATAATCCTATGCTTTGGAAAGCTCAGCCACTTAGCTACAACACCCCAACCCGCAGCTATATACACCACACACTTAATTATGTATATATATAAGTATACACTCGGCGAATAAGGAAATCAGCCACTCCAGCTGACCCAACCCTTAGCTAATCTAGACTAATTACATATATATAATACTAGTATAAATCCCGGTACAATATACGACACATTTATATATATATATATATATACACATATATATATACACTTAGCTACTCAGCACAGCCAACCCGAGTTTCACCCAGCTAGAGTAAATTAATTGAGCTGCAAACCCTCAGCCACCAAGCAAAACATAAGCTTATACACTAATTAAGCTTATTAATAAGGCTAAACCACAAGGATATATATATATATATATATATATATATATATATATATATATATATATATATATACAGCCACAATCAAAAGCTAGGTAACACACCACTAGTTAGGAATAGAACGTCAAAACGACGCGAAAAACCAAGGATTTCGGATTTCAACAAAACTCGCACCGTACCTAAACACCAAAGCTATGAAAACAACGGCGAAGTCGAAATCAACATCCGACGATCAAAACTCGGGCTAACACCACCCGAAGCCAAGGCACAAGCATTCCCTGAGAGCCTCACCGAGTCACAAAACCAGACCCGGCTTGCTAGGGAATCTTGCCAACAGGTTATAAACAGGCCACTCAAGGAACCTAAAGAGCTAAGACCACGCTCTAACAACGGCAAAAGGCCGGAAACGCGTCACCGTAACGCCAAACAACAATCAAACAAAACGCAGAAAAACCAGGGGCGTTACACCGGGGTTTTACCCAACAGTACGACCTTGATTATGAGGAAACTTTCTCCCCAGTCGCAAAATTGAATTCGGTTCGAGTCCTTATCTCCTTAGCTGTTCATCGTCAGTGGCCCCTCCATTAGCTGGATGTCAAGAATGCTTTCTTAAATGACGATCTTCTTGAAACAGTGTACATGCATCAACCGTCCGGGTTTGAGACCACGGGGGAGTCTCAGGTATGTTTACTTCGCAAGTCTATTTATAGTCTCAAACAGTCTCCACGGGCGTGGTTTGGAAAATTCAGCAAGGCCGTTCGTGAGGTTGATTTCAAAAAAAGCTTGACAGATTCCTCTCTCTTCACTCGTCACCAATCAACTAAGACTATAATACTTCTGGTTTATGTGGACGATATTCTTATCCTGGTGATGACTCAGCTGAGATACACCATGTGAAGCAACATTTAAACTCTATCTTTCAAATCAAAGATCTGAGAAATCTTCGCTATTTTCTTGGACTAGAAGTAGCACGAGTACCTGATGGCCTCGTCTTATCCTAGCGTAAGTATTGTATTGATCTTCTGTAAGATGCTGGCCTCTCGGGTTGCAAACCTGCGGAAAACCCCGATGGAAGTCAACCACATGTTGTGTGCTCAGGGATCTGAGAATGATTCTCTACTTCCGAATCCGTAATACTATCGTCGTCTTGTGGGAAAAATGATATAGCTAACAGTTACAAGACTTAACGTATCATTTGCGGTTGATGTGGTCAGTCGGTTTATGCATACCCCACGAGTCTCTCACCTCCAGACAGTGGAACGCATCCTCAGGTATCTGAAGACTTCCCCTGGGCAAGGACTTTAGTATAAGCCATCTTCCTCCCTTTCTCTTATTGCATACTCGGATGCGGATTATGCGGGTTCCTTGGATGATCGATGTTCCACTACTGAGTTTTGTACATACTTTGGAGGAAATCTTATCACATGACGAAGTAAGAAGCAGACGATGGTTGCTCGCTCGTCGGCTGAGGCTGAGTATCATGAGATGACGACTATTATATCTGAAATAACCTGGCTTGAAAGTCTTCTAATGGACTTGAGAGTCAAATTGTCCTCACCTTCAACGTTGTTCTGTAACAGTCAAGCTGCAATATACATTGCAAAGAATCCTGTGTTTCATGAGAAGACTAAACATATTGAGGTTGATTGTCACTTCGTTCGAGAAAAGGTTCAAGCAAAGGAGCTAAAACTTGAACATGTTTCTGCCTCTGGGCAAGTTGCTGATGTCCTTACCAAGGCATTGCCTTGCAAGTTGTATTACCAGTTCTTGTCCAAGCATTGTGCATATGACTTGTACGCTCCAGCTTGCAGGGGAGTGTTAGATGATATCGGGAAAAATGATGTAAAGACCCATTTATAGGCTCATTTCTCATTTCTCCTTTAGTCCCACATCTCTTGTATATGATTCTTTCTCCTTTAGTCCCACATCTCTTGTATATGATTCTTTCTCCTTCTCTTCTCCTATATATTTGTATTCTCTTTTGTATTCTATACCTGAAGAAGTATATACAAGATTTGTCTATTGTTCTCTACAGATTTCTTAGATTGCAATGATATCAAGGTATAGTAATTTGGTTTTGACATGTTTAGATTTTCTTTGTTGATTGGATGATTAGATCTTATCATTTTCCAATTCGCTGTTTTTCAATGAATTGGGCGTCAAATTGACTGATTTTCAGTGAATTGGGCGTCAAATTGACGGATTTTCAGTGAATTGGGCGCCCAATTCACGGATTTTCAGTGAATTGGGCGCCCAATTCACGGATTTTCAGTGAATTGGGCGCCCAATTCACGTATTTTCAGTGAATTGGGCGCCCAATTCACGTATTTTCAGTGAATTGGGCGCCCAATTCACGTATTTTTTTTATTTTTCATTTTTGCGCCTTACGTGCCTTAGGAGCGTTCCTGCGCCTTGCGCCTAGGCTCCAGGACCCCTTTGTGCCTTGATGCGTCTTGCGACTTTAATAACATAGCTTGTTTTTGATCCATCTCTTGTGACCCCGGCTGAGAGTGAGTCTGAGCGACCTATTGAATCTATAGTGTTGTGTTCCTCACTTATACCCCCTCTTTTGTCATGTCCTGGGTTAATTAGCACCTCTACCCTAGACTCATGTCTTGACACCGTGCCGACAAACCCATTCTTGAGAGTAGGTCTATGTCTCTCTCCCCTTGTCATTGCTCTGAGTCACATCACGATCGAGAGCCCAGAGCCTGGGGTCAAGCTCATAGTGGCTATGCCACCCATTCACGGGGACACTACTCCTTACAATGGTATTCATCTCGAGGAACATGACCCTAGTGATGAGTTCTATGATGAGCCCCCTGTTGAGCCTCCTTATGATCTGCCACATCCTGATGAGGATGAGATTCAGGTGAGCCACTCGTGTATGAGTATCGATTTATTGATGCCTCTTTCATTATCGTCCCTGGCCTTGCCCCAGAGGATGAATATTATGTGGAGCATCAAGTATTTATGGGTTTACTCGAGTAAACGTGAGCATACCCATGATATTTTGGGATCCTATCTTGTGATACATCACACTCTCGATGAGTTTTGGGGCGCACCACATGCTAACCCACCAAACAATTTCTTTTTTTTCGGGGACACCCACCACACTCTAGAGTCACGTCCTCTAGTCGGTGTACATGATTTTCACTCAGGTGGTCGTCGCATTCGTGATGACTTTTAATACGTACCTCGTGGTGAGCCCCCTGATGTGTCATATTCCCTGAGAGACATTCGACTCTTTATGAGCTCATATTTTAGTGTAGATGTCTCACAAGGTCACCCAAACACTCGTCACACACTGGATGAGTTTTTATACACTCCACCGAGAGAGCCTTCTGATAGGCCACCTCCTTTTGTAGATTTCCAGTTCATTGTCAGACTGCATCATAGAGAGCGTGTTGTGTCCGTCGTATTTCATTTGCATCATTTGCATGAGTCTGTTGAGTCGTTCTTTCATCATTTGCATATGTCTGTTGAGTTATTTGTTCATCATTTGCATGTGTCATGAGGTTTCCCGACAAAAAAACAATATTGGTAATAAATTTTGTTATAATATCATATTTATTTGTAGGGGTTATATCTTTATATTGGTAGGTCCATCTCTATATAAAGAGGTGACTAGCCTCTTTGTAATGTATTGGAAATCATTCAACATGGTATCAGAGGCCAGGATGCCCTAATTTTCTTTCGGCCCGCCTTCGCCTCCGTCTCGCTCGCTCGCCCATCCCCGATCGACGCAGCAGCAGCGTCCGTCGCTCACCCGTCTTCGCCAGGGGACTCCCGGCTTCCTAGGGCTGGGTGTCCTTCTCTCTCCGGCGTCGGCTATGTTGTGAGGCTCGTTCTCCATTCTGGCGCCGTCTCCTAGGGTTTCTGCCCTCTTTTCTTATCAGATGGTGTTGATTTCTATTCCTCTCTTCTCCTAATTCAACGGGTTGTCTCCAGATTTCTCTTCTAGGGCAACTATGTCGGTGCTCAGTGATTTTACCTCAACACTGGTTCCCTCTCCGATTCCTTCAACGCTTCCTCTACGTGGGAGCCATGATCACAATACTCCGCAGATTACCACTATTTGCTTGGATGACTCAAATTATCTGCCCTCGTCGCGCTTCATCACTCTTGCTCTTAAGAGTTGTCTTCTTTTTGAATGTCACTGGGACGACTGCGGAACCATAGAAGACTTCCCCTGTCGAGCCTCAGTGGAATTCCGAAAATTCCTTAGTCATGTCTTGGCTAACGAATTCGATGCAGGAGTCTATCGCTCGCCATTATCTCTTTCTGGATACTGTCATGGATATTTGGCGTCATGCTGAGACCACTTACTCTCGCAAGGGCAATGCTGCTCAGATCTTCCAGTTGCAGCGGAAGATATCCTCTCTCCGCCAGGGTGATCGCCCCCCTTTTGCGTACTACTTGGAATTCAGCCAGCTATAGCAGGAATACGACCATTTTGATTCCCTCATATTTATTAGCCCTGTTGATGAGGCTATGGTCCGTGCGAGGGAGGATCGCAAACGGACATTTGAGTTTCTTCATGGTCTCTATCGGGACTTGGATCAGATTTGTGTTCACATTTTGGGCCGTCTGCCATTGCCCTCTCTTCCGGAAGTTTATAGCATCGTCCAGCAGGAATTTGATCGCCGGTAGTCTCTTCAAGATTCCACTCCGGAAAGTTCTGCTCTCGCTGTTGGTACCCCTTCGTTACTAGGGGCTCGTCCTCTCCGTGATTCCAAGATGAAGGGTTCTGACAAAGACCATCTCCTCTGTGATTATTGTGTGAAACCCCGTCACACCAGAGACACCTGTTTTTGGCTCCATGGTTTCCCTCCTTCGCGAGGCGGTGTGTCTTCTCGTGGTGGTCGTGGCTCTGGCCGTTTTGCTGGTCGCTCATCTCCTCGTTCTGCCCATCTCACAGATGCTACTGTCGACCCTTCTTCTCTCCTGCCGGATACTTTCTCTGCCGAAGAAGTTCTTGCGCTTAGCCGCATGATGCACGGTCTCTCCACGGAGGCTTCTGCATTATCCTCCTCTGCCCACACCGGACCACCCGACGCTCACTCTATTGTTGCTGCCTCCTCTCCTTGGATCATTGACTCCGGAGTCACTGATCATATGATTGGCTCTGCCTTAGGTTTCCTTTCCTATACTCCTCTTTCTGGTCATGATAAGATGAGCATTGCTGACGGTTCCCTTTCCTCTATTACTGGGAAGGGTTACATCTTCTGTTCCTCTCTCACCTTATCCTCTGTCTTACATGTTCCTAATTTCACTCAAAACTTATTATCTATTAGACACTTGACTAATTCTATGAACTGCTTCGTAACTTTTCATCCTTGCTCTTGTGTGTTTCAGGATCTGAAGATGAGGATGGTGATTGACTCTGGTAGTTTGGTCAATGGTCTGTACGTGCTTGACTCCAGCCCGGTGGCGCCTCCTCAGGCTTTCCTTTCCAGCACCTCGGATCTTTATTCCTGGCACTGTCGCTTAGGACATCCATCTATCTCTGTTATGAAACTTATGCTATCTTCTTTGTCGGCTACTATTTTTACTTCATTTGTTTATGATGTCTGTACTGCTAACAAACATTGTCGTTCTTCATTTAAACATGTTTCATTGCCCAGTTCTACGCCTTTTGTTGTAATTCACTCGGATGTTTGGGGTCCTGCACCTTTATCTTCTATTTCTGGTTGTACTTGGTTTGTCACTTTTATTGACTGTTTTTCACGTACTACTTGGTTATACTTACTGCGATACAAGAGCGACGTCTTTCCCACCTTCAAAAAATTTCATTTCATGATCTTCTCCCAGTTTAACGCTAAAATTCAGATACTTCGTAGTGACAATGGTCGTGAATACTTAGATTCCTGGTTTGGGGCATATCTGGCTGATCATGACATTTTACACCAGACTTCTTGTGCTTATTCGCCTGCTCAAAATGAGGTGGCGGAGCGGAAGAATCGACACTTTCTAGAAGTTGTTCGCTGCCTTCTGTCTACCATGCATCTTCCCAGGTATTACTGGGGGGATGCTGCCCTTACAGCAACATTCCTTATCAATCGCATGACAACTCGTATCCTTGGGAATGACACCCCTTGGGACACTGCATCCCTTTCTCTTCTCTTGTCCCTAAGGTGTTTGAGTGTATTTGCTTTGTCCACATCCATCATCCTCCTCCCACCAAACTTGACCCTTGTGCTCTCCGGTGTGTATTTATCGGTTACTCTCCTACGTAGAAGGGGTACAAATGTTTTCATCCTCCTACGAAGAGGGTGTTTGTCACCATGAATGTCACGTTTCGTGAATCTAAAGCCTATAATCCTGCCTCAGGTACCTCCTCCCCTGTGACCTCTTCCTCTTTGTCCTCCCTGTCTTTACCTCTCCCTGTTCCGCCTTTGTATCCCTCACTTTAGGGGGAGCCTCTTCCGCCGGAAGTGAGTGATATCCCCACGACTACTACTCCTACCATTCCTCCTTTGCAGGTGTACACTCGGAGGAGAAAGATGCTCAACGACAACCAGGACCTGCTACCAGACCAATCACTTGACCCAGACTCAGGGCCTTCTAAGCTTCCAATTGCTCTCCGCAAAGGTATCCGGTCCTGTACTAAGCACCCCCTTTCTAATTACGTTTCCTATAATTCATTCTCTGCATCCCACAAGGCCTTTGTGTCTTCCCTTGCGTCCATTCCTATTCTGACATCCTGGCAGAGTGCCCTGGAGATTCCTATGTGGTGAGAGGCAATGTTTGAGGAAATGGCTGCTATTGAGAAGAACAACACATAAGACTTAGTGTCTCTCCCTTCTGGGAAGAAATCAGTTGGATGCAAGTGGGTGTTCTCTATTAAACAAAATCCACAGGGCATAGTTGAAGGGTGTAAAGCATGATTGGTGGCACATGGTTACACTCAAATACTTGAGATCGACTATCAGGAAATGTTTGCACCTATAGCAAAGATGAACACTATCCTGTGCTGCTTGTAAAGGGTGGCAACTTGATGTCAAAAATGTCTTTCTCCATGGGAATTTGGAAGAGGAAGTATATGTCCCAACCACCAGGCCTTACTCCCAGGAGCTCAGTGGTACTCGTTTGCAAGTTAAAGAAGGCCCTATATGGACTGAAACAGTCTACACGGGCATGGTTTGGGAGATTTCATAAAGTCATGTTGTCCTTTGGATATTACTAGGGAAACTCTGATCACACTCTATTTATCAAGCGGAGGACTGGTAAACTTACTGCTCTCATTGTGTATGTTGACGATATTGTTATCACAGGTGATGATGTTGAAGAAATTACGCTTTTAAAGAAAAAATTGGTCACTGAGTTTGAGGTAAAAGACCTTGGTGCTCTCAAATATTTCTTGGGCATTGAAGTGGCAAGGTCCAAACGAGGGATCTTTATCTCTCAGAGAAAGTATACTTTGGATCTCCTCGAGAAAATTGGGATGAGTGGTTGCAGGCCTGCGGACACCCCTATTGAAGCAAATCACTGAATAGGCCGTGACGATGGTGAAGAGGTTGATGATATACCTGAGTTTCAGAGGCTTGTAGGAAGATTGATCTACTTGACTCATACCCGTCCAGATATAGCTTATGCTTTCAATGTAATAGTCCAGTTTATGCATGCTCTGAAGGCTCGTCATGCTGATACTGCCAATAGAATCCTCTGGTACCTCAAGTCCTCACTAGGGAGTGGAGTCCTGTTTTCCTCAAATTCATCCCTAAACATTGAGGTGTACACTGATGCGGATTGGGCCGGGTCTATAAATGATCGGCGGTCTACCTCGGGGTATTGTTCCCTGGTTGGTGGAAACCTTGTTACCTGGCGGAGTAAAAAACATGTTATGGCAAGATCTAGTGCTGAAGCAAAATTTCGTGCTATGGCCCATGACATGTGTGAAGGCCTCTGGCTGCGATCGGTACTGAATGACCTGGGGCTTCTTGGAGATGAGCTCATTCGGTTGTATTGTGACAACATGGCTGCTATTAGCATTGCACACAATCCTGTCCAACATGATCACACAAAGCATATTGAAGTGGACTGTCATTTCATCAAGGAAACATTGAAAATGGCCCTGTGTGTACTCCGTTCGTTCCATCAGATAGACAACTTGCTGACATTCTCACAAAATGTTTAAGTGAAAGTATCTTCGGAAGTATGGTTGTCAAGTTAGGCATGATCAACATCTCACACCCAACTTGAGGGGGAGTGTTATAATATCATATTTATTTGTAGGGATTATATCTTTGTATTGGTGGGCCCACCTCTATATAAAGAGGTGACTAGCCTCTTTGTAATGTATTGGACATCATTCAACAAATTTTATAAATCGCATGTGCATGTTCATTGGCAAGAGAAGGTAATTCATGAAGGTAAGCAGGTGATGGTGATAATCCGCGTTGTGAGCCTCCGTGCGAGGCATGTTAAAAGTTTGAGTGTTAGGCGAATGAATCCCTATATAATCATGAGACGGTTCAAAGCAAAAACATCCATAATCTTGATATCCCTGCAAGTATGAGTATCTACCTAGTATTTAATGTTGAAGATTTGACGTCATAATACGAGTCTCGCGAGTATGTGGACCAAAGCAGTGGGAACTCCCAGCCGCCCACACCTCCACTTCTATTGCCTTACCACCCTCATGGTCCACCCATGTCTGATGGCCCCCACAGTTCACCCATTTCTGACACCCACCCACCTGCGTACTTGTCTTTTTTGGTTCTACCTACGGCACCGCCTATCGCACTGTGATCCACCACTCGTGAGTTGAGCGCTAAGAGCATTCAGAGACCAGTTTCCACCTGTACGTTCCTACTAGAAACGGTGATGACACCTAGATACGAGCTTGATAGGTTTCCCCCACTTCGACTTCAGTACAACCGTCTCCATTCATCGGAAATGGAAGCTTTCAGTTCGAAGGAGTTGATTGACGATGATACTTTCCCAGCGACGACACTTTAACGACTTCTGGTGAACCTCATCGAGTCTTACCTGACATACATCGAGAGAATTCCTATCCCTATTCATTGGGAGATGAATTCTTTCAAGCCGGGGAGAATGATGCGGAGCGGAGACGTGGACCTACAACGAAGGACGAGTTTTGGGCCCGTTCGGGCTGATTGACGACTTATCATATATGGCATGCCCAGATCGATGATCTAATTCCGCGGATGCGTCCGGATGCGCGTTGTAAATCGATTTCATATATCATTTTCTTATTTTTTGCATTTTATTTGATGTATTTGAGTGGCCCCACCTCCGGCCAATAATAGCCGTCGATGGTGGGATGCCCTAATTCTCTTATTATTATAAATAGAATGCTAGTGGGCTGATTTGAGGCATTACAGAATTTAGAGAGTTGATTGAGGCTATTGCAGAATTTGAAGAAAGCTATTCCCGGATTCCCGCGATCATCCCACGGTGTCGACTCCATAGAACCCTAGGTGACGACTCTTAGGCTTGTATCTCACTCCCTAAGATATCCCTTCCCTCAATAGTCGGCCATCCTCCCTCCCAAAAGCAGCCTACTGTTGGTTGTTTACTCCCCCAAATAATAGGCGGCCTGATCCCCTTCCAGCAAACCAGCCACCAACCCGATCCCCTTCTAGCAAACCATCCGCCAACCTTTCCCCTTCCAGCAACCCACCGTCGACCTTCCCCTACCTCCATCAGCCATCGTCGCCCCCTTTCCACCCCTCTACAGCAACCGCCAGCCCTTGGGGCTCCTCCACTGCAGCCGCCCCTCATGTCCTAGCCCCCCTCTTTGCCGCCAACCGTCCCACACCCCGTGGAGCCACCATCACAAACCTCCCTTCCAAATCAGTCCAGATCTGGACTGTCCAGCCCCGATCCGCCAATTCCCCTCACCAATCCCTCATTCCCTAGCCCGGATCCACTCTCAAATCATCGCATCTATCCTCCCTCGCCCGGATCCACCCCTACATAGTCGGATCTACTCATTTCTGTCACGATTCCGCCTTCCACCTCCAAGGACAGCCACCTACGTCATTTTCCCGCCTCTGGTTCCACATTGGATCGCTGTCAAAACGCATCCAACTCTGAAATCTTCACTGCCTTGGTCAGCCCACTACTTGATGAGTTTTGTTGTGTTGGACGATTATTTTCAGCATTTATTTATTGGATTGTGTAGAAAGGAATGGGCAAACCTTGCATATATTTCTTCATGTGTAAAATACAAGAGAAAATACAAATATATAGGAGAAGAGAAGGAGAACAATCCTATACAAGAGATGTGAGACTAAAGGAGAAGGAAATGAGCCTATAATTGAGCCTTTACAACAATCTTTTCTATGTCATCTAACACCCCCCCCCCCCCCACCCCCCCGCAAGCTGGGAGTGTGCAAATCGTAGACACCAAGCTTGGACAAGAACTGGTAATACAACTTGCAAGGTAAAGCCTTGGTGAGAACGTCAGCAACTTGCCCAGATGCAGGAACATGTTCAAACTTCAGCTCTTTTGATTGGACCTTCTCTCGAACGAAGTGACAATCAACCTCAATATGTTTAGTCCGCTCATGGAACACCCGATTCTTTGCAATGTGTATTGCAGCTTGACTGTCACAAAACAGAGTTGGAGGTGAGGACAATTTAACTCTCAAATCTCCTAGGAGACTTCCAAGCCAAGTTAGTTCAGAAGTAACAACCGTCATTGTACGGTACTCAGCCTCAGCAGACGAGCAAGCACCAACTGTCTGCTTCTTACTCCGCCATGTGATAAGATTTCCTCCAAAGTACAGAACCCAGTTGTAGACCGTCGATCATTCAATCAGCCCGCGTAATCTGCATCTGAGTATGCAATAAGAGAAACAGAAGACAATGGATTGTACACAAGTCCTTGCACAGGAGAAGTCTTCAAGTACCTGAGAATGCGCTCCACAACCTGGAGGTGAGAGACTCGTGGGATATGCATAAACCGACTTATCACACCAACCACAAATGATATATCTGGTCTTGTTACAGTTAGGTAGATCAATTTACCCACAAGACGGCGATAGTATTCTGGATTTGGAAGTAGAGAGTCCTTAGATCCCTGAGCGCACAGCATGTGGTTGACTTCCATCGGGGTATCCGCAGGTTTACACCCGAGAGGCCGGCACTTGCAGAAGGTCAACGCAATACTTACATTGAGATAAGACTAGGCCATCAGGTCGTCAAGCTACCTCCAGGCCAAGAAAGTATTGAAGATTTCTCATGTCTTTGATTTGGAAGATATAGTTTAGATGTTGCTTAACATGTTGTATCCCGGTTGAGTCATCACCAGTGATCAGAATATCGTCTACATAAACCAAAAGTATTGTGGTCCCAGTTGACTGGTGACGAGTGAAAAGAGAGGAATTTGCAGAGCTCTGTTTGAAGCCCACCTCATGAACGACCTTGCTGAATTTCCCAAACCATGTTCAGAGAGACTGTTTGAGACCATAGATAGATTTGCGAAGTAAGCATACACAAGACTCCCCTATGGTCTCAAACTCGGGCGGTTGATGCATGTATACAGTTTCAAGAATATCGTCATTCAAGAAAACATTCTTGACATCAAGCTGATGAAGAGTCCATCGGCGGTGAACAACTAAGGAGAGCAGAACTCGAACAGAATTCAATTTTGCAACTGGAGAAAAGGTTTCCTCATAATCAAGACCATACTGTTGGGTAAAGCCCCGAACCACCAGCCGAGCCTTTAAGCGATCAACCGTCCTATCCGCAGCATGTTTGATAGTAAAGATCCACTTGCAACTAACACAACTGTGACCAGAAGGAAGAGATACAAGATCCCAGGTGTGATTACCCCATAAAGCATTCATTTATTCGTCCATGGCGGCACGCCACCTTGGATGTTGTAGGGCTTCCTGCACAGAGTTAGGTGTAGATATAGAGGAGAGAAAGAGAGAGCAAAGTTAAGAAGGGGCGGAGAAAGCCGATGCAGAGAGACATAATTGGTCATTGGATGTGTTGTTGAGGAGATTGTCCGATCAACAGGCTGCGAGAGCACACAGGTAGGGGGATGCTGCTGTAGGGCATCTGGATGTGGAGGACGACGAGCGTAAACCTGTATGATAGGAGGTTTGGAAGGAACTGGTGGTGGTGTGGGAATCCGAAGCATAGGAGTAGGGAGAAGTGGTGGAAGTGGAGACGTCACGGGTATGATGGGCCGAGGTAGCGGAGGAGGAAGAAGGGGATCAGAAGGACTGGTGTGATATAGTTGGTCTTCATGAAAGAAGACATCAGCAGACACAACCACCTTACCAGTGGTAAGAGAAAAACAGACATACCCCTTCTGAGTGTGGGAGTACCTAATAAACATAGCTTTGGTAGCACGAAGGGCTAGCTTGTCATTGGAAGGATCAAGGTGGTGGATATAACATGTACACCCAAACACACGAGGTGTGAGAGAGAAGAGAGTTGTGGATGGTAAAGGAGAGTAATGAGTGCCACAAAATTGAGGACAAACAGTAGAGACGACAAAGTTCCAGTAGAGGGGAGGAACCTGCATTTGGATCATGAGAGATTGAGACACATCAAGGAGGTGGCGATTTTTTCGTTCCGCTATGTCATTCTGTTGAGGCGTATAAGCACACGAAGTCTTGTATACCATAAACCTGATCGTCGCTGCACGGAAACCGTGCGACATGAAGGCAGCGGCCAGCGGCTAGTAGGACAGATACAACGACTAGAACGGAGGAAGCACTGAGAACAACGAGAACAGGCCGCAACGGCGAGAACAAGTCGTGCGAGAAGAGGCAGCCGTGTGAAAAGAGATAGCGGAGAGAACAGACCGCAGCGCCAAGAACAAGACGCTTGGGAAGAGAACAAACCGCAACCTGAAGAAGGCGGAGCGGGAAGAGGAGAAGCCGCACGTGATGAGACAAGTCGCAGCGACTAGCCAGAGAAGAAGCCGCGTGAGAAGTCCGCACGATCACGGTGATCACATCAGTGACAAGGGAAGATGTCGCGACCCAGATGCGGAGATCGCAGCGGTTAAAGAACAATTCGCGGCAAGAAGAGAAGAGAAGAGAAGTCGCGACGACGAAGAGAAGTCGTGACGACTAGGTGAAGACACGGCGAGCAGGGAGTAAAGTAGCGAGAGGGCAGAGAAGAAGGCCGCAGCGGAGAGAAGAAGTTAGCAAACCGGTAAGAACAGACCGCAGAGAGTAGCAAAGCAAGCCGCGCGAGAAGGCGCACAATACAAGGGCAGCGGTTATAATAGAAGAGGCTGCGACCAGAGAGGCCAAGCGGGAAGGATGGAGAAGATGAACTGGCACGCGAACTAGGGAGGCCGCACGGTCTCGGCGATAAGACACCAGCGACAAGTAGCCGCGACCAAAAATGCGGGGTCG